>NW_026474046.1:0-10934 GCF_026875155.1 Cherax quadricarinatus
TTGTTTTTTTTTTATTGACAATCTTATAATTTCCATTTTGATTTTTTTGTAAAGAAACCCTTTGTTAAGATGTTCTTTAAAAAATAAAACAATATACTGATATGTTGAGTGTGAGGGGTATATTACTTAATATGGGGTTGTTTTTGTGTAAGAGTGTTTTAACCATTGTAATAACGTGTTTGAGTGTGTGTGTGGTATTACCATATGCGTATGGATCAATATTGGTTTTCGGGTTAAGGAAATTCTAGGCAGTAAGCTTTGCGTGTATCTTTTTTATATTTCGCTATTGTATCGCACTGTTTTAAATAAAAAAAAAAAAAAAAAAATTAGAAATCTCCCATAATGTACCCAACTCTTTTACACTTTCCTCCAAACCCCCCCCCATCGAGATTTAAATCTCCAATACAGAAATTCCTTTACCTCCTTCCTATTTATCCCCTTTTTAAAACCACCCCTTGCATTTTTTTTTCCATCACAAAAAAATATACTACATAAAAAAGCCGACCCCTCCCCCCCCAATTCCCCCACTCCCCCCCCCCCCCCCCCCCCCGTCAACGACTCGTCACCCCCGTAAAACCCACACCCGCGGTAAAATGCCGTGCAAAAAACATACATTACATCCGAACCGGGGTTGAAACCCTCATCCTACGAAACCTATTCCATAACTTCCCCAAGCTACGGGGGGAAAATTCCCCTACGGCGCTACAACCCCCCGGCTAACAATCTACACAACCTACATATTTTAACCTTTTGGGGTTCTCGATCCCACGCCAGAGCCCTCAAGACATTTTTTCACACCATGCAACTAACTCCTGTATACCCTTTTGCAATCTGTTAGGATCCGGGAAAAACCCCCCCCCACCCACCTTTCCCTCTCACCCCCCTTTTAATGAAACACATTTGCCCTCCGCTTTAGCCCACAACCCCAGCCCCCCTTACTTCGGGTAACATTACCACTCCCTTTTTTTTCCAATCACAGCCCGAACCCCCAAAAGAATTTAAAAACCTTCCTAATTGTTCGTTATTGTGGCCCAGTTAATGGGAACACGGCGCCACATGCCATACTTTGCTATACAGTAAAATTAATAAAAGGGAAAACGCTGCAAAAGGGTCAAAGATAAGGTTGCAACACCCAAGCGTCCCTAAAATCCTTTCTCCCATCCTAACGAGTTTTCCATCATGCCACATTTAAGACGTCTGCAAAAAAAGCCCCGAAAAATTTTTTAAATGAATTCCCTGCCTCCTCACAACCTGCACCCCCCCCAATCAACCCTACTGCAAGCTCCTAACCCCAGGGGCCATGGATTTATCTGAATTTACCCCTCTGCCGTTCCCCCTGGAAATTTGTCTACCCCGTTAATTGCCCCATTGACATCCCCTCCCTGACGAACAGTTGTATCATCCAATACCGAAAAAAAACTGGCCAAACCCTCGAAAAACCTCACACCCGGTCCCTCTACGTGACAATCCTGCTCCATAAATCTATAAAAGGGTCCTGACGATGAAAACAATAATTGTGGCATAGGACACCCCTCCTATGTCCCCTACCCATTACAACTTCCCCCCCAACGACCATTAATTTGCACCCCTGCCATTGCACCTCCAAACAATCCCTTTTAAACCCAACCCCACTATTTTTTCCCCCAAAACCCCTGACCCCCGGGGATGGCTTTCAATGCTTTCCGACCACTCTATCTATGCCCCTTGCCAACGAGCCCCACCAAACCTCCCTCTCCCCCCCCCTTTTCCTCCACAAAAATCCCTAAGTAACCCATGCCCCCCACATAACCCCCCCTGGCAAACCAAACTGATTTTTTTGATACTCCCCCCCCCCCGCCCCACCACCACTGCCCCCCCGATTTCCCAAAATCTTCACAAACATTTTAAAATCGCCAAACAACAAATCGCCGGAACCCCCAAAGCGTATGCTCCCCTTTTACCCTTCGGTCCAATACAACGACAACCATTGCCGCTTCCACCCAGCTCACCTTCTCCTTCAGCAATTTAATAACCTAACCGAAAATCCCTAAATAATTCCCAATGCGCTAATAAAACTCTGCCGGAGTCCATAAATTCCCGGGCTTTGCCCTTCACATTCCACTAAACCCCTCCATTTTTTCCCCCTCTTTTTTCCCCACCCGGGGTTTTCCCCCTACACTGTTACGCAACTGAAAATACACACCCCCCACACACCTTTTTAAAACCCCCATCCTCAACCCCTTCCTTCCCAGTATTCTCTCCCACTTACAGCAAACCCCGCCTTTCCTTTCATACTTGATGACCGCCACTCCCTGTACCTCCTATCGACTCAAAAACCTTCAACCAGGGAAACCCTTTCCTGCGTCTTTGTATTGCCTACAAAATCGCACGAAAAGGGTCTTCCCCCCCAAAACACCTCTTCCACCCCCGACTGACCCGCCCGCTTGGAACCTCTCATCCTTACCTCTAAGCCCCCCTTTTAATTGCCAAATATCTCCATGGAAAAGGCCCCCCCCCCGCCCCCCCATAACAACCCCTAACCTATTCCTCCAAATAGTTGGCAACCCAATTTTAAGTATTGATACTTTCCCTTCCCTTACAAATTTTTTCTAATCCGTTCTTTAGCCACACCATCCCCCCACAGGCGACAAAAAAGAAAAAAAGGCGGCAAAAAGAGGTAAATTAAATCTGAAATGCTGGGGGAGACACGGGTCAGAGAAATAGCAAGCATCGAATTTAAAGCTAAAGAACCTTTAGGAGTCAGGAATCCGGGAAGAACAAAAAAGCATAAATGAATCGAAAGAAACCCAAAGTATTTCTTTTCGTATGCCAAATCAAAATCGAAACAACGCCAGTATTGGGCCCCTATTTAAACAAGAGGGGTCCACACAAACAGAAAAGGAAAGAGTGAGTACTCAACCCCAAATACTAGTTTTTAGGAAGCCGTAACCAACTGAGAGTCGAAGATCAAATGAATTTTTAATGAGAAGCCAAAAAATTTGATTAACACAACCCTACCCGATTTTATCCTGACGCCAAAAAGACTTCGAACAGGTGAAAAAAACATCCCCCATCCTTGCCCCGGGGGCCAGACTCAGGGAAAATTTTGGTTTCACAAGAACTGCAAAAAGCCCTATCCCCCCTTTTTCCCACCCTTGGAAGGGGCATGGACAGGGGGGTCGTCCCAAAATTTTACAAAAAAAACAGACATAGCCCCACTCCACAAAGGGGGAGAAAAACAACAGCAAAGAACTAAACCAAAAAGCCTAACATCCCTATCATAAAAATCTTGAAAGGGCCTAAGAAGCAAGGTCACCACCCCTTTAGAACCCTCGTTTCCAACCCAGGGCAACAAGGGTTTAGAAAGGTCGCTCCCGTTGTCCAACTATTGGAAATCGACAAGGTCCTAAATGCACTAGAAGACAAAAAGAAGCAATGTAAATATACAGACTTTGCAAAAGCCTTTGGGGCAAGTGTGACCATGGCGTAATAGCGCACAAAATGCGTCTAAAGGAATAACAGGAAAAATCGTCGATGATCTATAATTTTTTCCCATAACGAACACAGAAGGTTCGCAACAGATAAAGTCCCAGGCAGCTACGGTGAAAAGCTCTTTCCACAAGCCCAATATCGCTCCCATCTTGTTCCCACCTATACCGACATAGACAAGGGGTCCGCCACAGACCATTCTTTCCCTTTTCAGATGACAAACCCCAAACTCATGACATGTCTTCCCTTGCAGACACGCAAGGCCCAGGTGGAACAACCCCAAAACTTTTTTAGTGGGGTGCAAAAACAATATGAAATTCAACGATGAGAAAATTTTAATTTCTCAGATATGGTAAAAAATGAGGAAATTAATCTTCACAAGTACAAAACAAATTTCTGGCCAAAAATAGAGCGAAAAACCAAAGTCAAAGCCTGGAGGGTCTTGTCGGAGGATCTCACCTTTAAGGGGCCATAACTTGTATCCAAAACGCATCTCTAAAAAATGACAATGGATAATGAAACCTTTAAAATAGGGAGGCCAAGCCCATGTGAACTCTTCAGGTCCTTGTTCATCTAGGCTGGGAAAATTGCTGCACATAACAGCACCTTTCAAGGCAGGGGAAATTGCCGCCTAGAAAATGTAAGAGAACTTTCACGGCGCGCATAACCCGGAAAAAAAACACCTCAATATAGGAGCCTTGAGGTTTCCCAAACCTGTATTCCCGGGAACGCAGGGGGGAAAGATCAATTATATACACCCGGAAAATCCAGAGGGATAGTACCAACTTGCACACGAAAATCACCCCTACAAAAGCAAAAAACTTGGGAGAAAGATGCACCATCCCCCCAAGAAAAGCGGGGTGTCCACTACATGTTAAAGACCAACAAAAAGTCAGGGGCCCGAACTTTTTAAGCCTCCCACACACCCTAAGGGGGATTACCCAACAACCCCCGGCAGTTTCAAGCTGGGGGATGGACAACACCTAAACAGTTCCTGACACCCGGCTGTGGCTCGAACGTTGGTTTGCTGCGCCGCAGCAAAACCCGGGTTTATCAGGCTCTGACCACCAAGGGGCCCGGTCACAGACCGGGGGCCCCAGGGGCGTTGACCCCCCCGGAAATCTCTCCAGGTAAAACCCAGGTAAACATCACCACATCCCAAACCCCCCCTTTACCTTCACGTAACCCCCCCCCACAGCATTGCAAATCCCCCTTATCCCCTCCCATGCCCAACACACTTATATTTAACTTCCAATATCCCCCCAGATATCCTGCTAGTGACTTTTTCCACCCCCACCTCTGTACTACCCCCGATGACCAATAAACTTCCAATTTTACGGAAAAATGTCAACCAAAAACCCCCTTTAGATATATTTTTCGCCTACCAAAACCCAGCTGCTAACCCCTTCTTACAAAAGGGGGCTCTACCTCCCACACCCCCCCCTCCAACCGCATCCCCCAACTGAATATCCCTCAAAAGATCTCGAAGGCCACCCACACGTGCCCCCGCCCCCTTTGGTTTTATGCAGCCCTCCAATAACGAGTTTCCCAAACCCCACCAAAGTGGCCCCAGCAGGTAAACCACGTAAGAAGAAAACAGTTCTTCACATTAAAAATCCCTTTTACTCTCCTCGGTTCGCTGTTGCATACACCTTCAAAGGGTCCCCCTTCCCCATCCACCCCCATCCATGCGCTAACTCTCCCCCCCCTCCCCCCCCCACTTTTTGCAACACAAAGGGCTTGCTCCTGATCAATATACCCACACCACCTTTCAACGTGGAGAGGAGAGCATGATGAAAAAACCCCCCCACCCCCGAGCTCTCTTTTCCTTCCTTGAAAAATTTTGGGTTTTTGCAGGAACATACATCCCCCCTATATTTACACAGAAACATTCAAAAACCTTTTCCCCCTTTTACATATTACACATCCATTTACTTCACAGTCTACCCTAAGGCCTCTTTAAGTTTCCCAAACCCCCCTCCTCTCTTCATTCATCCCCCGGGCCTCCCGCCCAGAGCCAGCACAAGGGTTTACTCATCAACCCCCCCCCCCCCCCTTTTTTTTTTTCGATGCCCCCTTACTTTACCTCGACAGTGCTCTTCCTCCTCCCCCCCCTCTGCCCGGCACAGGGCTCATCTGGGCTGACGCCGCCCCTCTCTTCCTTTGTGATGCCCCCCACACCCTGTTTTTTTCGAGGTTTTTCCCCCACGTGTACCCCAACCCCCCACCACGCCCCGTTCCACAGCACACCGGGGACAACTCACGCTTACAGTTGGCCCTTCAACCCTGCTATGGTTTTTTTATTCTTTTCTACAGGGAACCGGCCCATCACCAGCTCAGTAACAAATCCTTCAGTGGCGTCATGTCCCAAAAACTTCCGAAGCCTTTTCGAGAGCCCCACCTCCTCCTGCCTTGTAGTTCTGTACTTTTTCCTTGCCTATTTAACAATCCTTTTATGTCACAGCTTACCTCACAAAAACCCCAAAGTCCCCTTTTTTAAAAATTCCACCCCCTTCATCCAAACGCCCCAAAGCCCTTCCCATTCGTGGGGGGCCCCTCAAAAAACCACTCCCAACGCTGGTAAATGGTGCTTCACCCATTTTTTGGGGGGGGTCGCCCCCCTCAGTTTCCCAACAAACCACGCTGCCCCCATAGGGTTCGTACGCCCCCACATATTCTTAAAGGGTACGTCCTGTCCGGCTATGTTTCCAAACTTGCGTCCTGAAGCCCCTCCAACACACGTAAAAGGAAAGGGGATTCTCGCCCATCTTCAGGGAAAAGGTTCCCCCCCGACGGCCCATGTAAGCCCCCACCATCCTTTTTTGCCCTTTTTGGGGCCAGTGTTACGGTCCCATGTGCCTCAAAAACACTCCTAAATGCCCAGCCTCATCTGCCTAAAAAGGGAAAACCATTACAATCTTTTAAACCCCCATAAAGTGGCGAAGGGAAAAGTCGATCAAAAGCCCCCTTCACAGCTGGGGTAGCGTCAAGACTCACATCTTTGGTTTTTTTCTTCCCTTTTCCAACGACTCGTACACGGACCCGGGGAAATTTAGTTTTTAAAGAAGTTCTGTAACCCCCTTCAGGGGAACACCAAACACCTCATCGTCCTGATACCAAAAGGTCTCCCTAATGATTGTTGGGAGTAATTTCCTGTGGGGGAAAAGGGTGAAACGCCCCACGAAGCAGCTCAATAAACCCATGGGAATTTGCGCCTTAAACCCCGGTAGAGTGCGGTTGTGCCGCACCCGCCCCTGCTTTTTTTAGGCGAGCCCCTTGCAGGTTACCTGGCTGCAGTGGTTTTGAAGTGGTGCTTTTCCCACCTCGGTTAAAAAAATAGGTGCACTGTGGGTTGTCAAGGGTGGGGGTTAAATCTGAGACCTTTGGGTAAATACTGTAGGCATTGAGCTACTTAAAGGGAAAGAAAAGCCCTTCTTTCTCCCAATCTTATTTTCCAAAGATCATCCGGGGGACATATGGGGTTACAAGATAGTGCTTGTAGGTGTTGCATTTAATGGAGGGCAAAAAGAATTTTCGTCAAACTGCGTCCAGCAACGGGTTTTTAAAAGGGAAACGTTTTTCACCCGGTTTTAGGACGTAGTCTTTTAAAAGTTACACCCGCTCCAGTTTTAAGAATGAATAAAAGTTTCAGGCATTAAAAACATGGGTCAAGTTATGCAAACCCTTCCCCTTGGGCGGACGGCGGGTAAAAAAGGAAAAAATTTTTTTGAGAAATATGGGACGGTGCAAATTTTTGGGGTCAAACATTGGGACGTGGGCGGCAGGAGCCAAATTTCTGGGGTTTTTCCCGAGAGTTCTTTCAACCCCCTTTAAAAAAATTTTTAGGCACCCCAAAAACCGTCCCCATGTGTAACTACAAATTTCAGGACACCCGGGAAAAGGGAATGTTAACCCCGACAAAAACGTACGTGCCCCCCTAAATTGGGGATAATCCCCTAGTGGCGACCTTGAAAAAAGCGAAGACATTGCCGGACCTGTGGGGGAAGCGCAGGGGCCCCGGCCCCCAAAGGGGGCAGGTGAGGAACAAACATCATGGGGGGCCCTGGTTTTTGGGGGAGCGAGGGTAGTAAAATCGGGCACCAGGGCGGCGGTGATTGGAGTCCCGCCCCAACTTTTTTGAACAGGGGTCGTCTCCTGTGGGTAAGGAGGAGCAAGCAATTACAGAGAAGGTTCTTGAATGAGGAGGAATTGGTGGAGGTGTTGAAGACTTGTCACTGCCAGAGAGGGACGTTAAATCTGAGTGTGGTGTCATCGGAGAATCGTCGCTTCCAAAAGTCTAGACATGATAATTTGGGACGTGATGGTGGTTTGGATTCGTCCATTGAATCATTAAAATCATTCTCAGGAGGGGGAGGTTTCATCGAGAGGCAACATTTGACCAAGACATGTGTAACATAAACTGTCACGAAAAAGAGGGCGGCTACATCAGATTCTGATGACGTCCTTATGCCTGCACAAAGGCCGGGGAAACAGACTGAGGTGAAGTGTGAAGGTAGTGGTGTAGGTGGTGGTAGCCATAAATAGGAGGCACCAGAAAAAGGGGGGAGGGAAAGAGAGCACTCTAAAGGTGTCAAACTTAAATTCAAGCTCTGGAGTTGTAAAGAGTGATGAGAGGAAGCAGGGTGGAAACTTTAATAGGCCTTAGGGTATGTCTGTAAATCTTAATGGGTTATGTAACGGTATGAAGAGAGATTGGTTTTTTAATTTTCTGAAAAATCTAGAGTGGGTGTTGTGTTCCTGCAGGAGCACAATTTTAAAGAGGGTAGGGGTTGGAGGTGGCAGGATTTCGAGTAGTTACCCTGCCAAACTCCCCGTCTAAAAGGGGTGTTGAAATTTAATAAGGGAGACGAGTCCGTTTTTTTTTTGCAGAGAAGCGAGGGAGGAGGGGGGGGGAGGGTTTTGAGTGGGGAGGGGTAACCCGTGTGTCTTTTGAGTGTGTATGCCCGGGCTGAAAATAACATAAAGTAAAGAATGTTTTTTGTGTATGGGGATCTTGTGTTTTTCTTAAGTGCACTGCCAGAGGTGGTGATAGTTAGTGGGGACTGGAATAGTGTAATCAGGGTGCTGATGTGGACCCTAAAGGGGATGGATATATGTCTGTGGCTCTTAGGGATTTATTAAGGGATGTTAGGTTTCGTGATGCCTTCGGGGGGGCGGTGTGGGAGACTGAATATACTTTGTTAGGAGTGGATATGCTGCGAGACTAATAGAATGTCCCTTTTCTCAGGAGTGGATGTGAAATCTTTCAGTACTGTTGAGGCTACAATGTCAGATCATAGGGCAGTGGTGGTGGAGGTTGGTGGGGGATGCTCGCGGACATATATAGAAGTTTTTGGAAATTAAATATATGTGTTAGGTAAATGGGGAGGGGTTGGAGGGGTTTTCCCAGTCCTATGGAGGGAGCTTAGTGTGGAAGAACAGGAGGGGTTGACATTGTGTCATGAGGGGATAGTGTCGCAAAGGAAAGGATTAAAAAGTTTTTATGTGAGAGAGGGAAACGTTTTTAATAATTTAAAATATGGACTGGCTAACTATTAGAGATAGTTTAAGAGGTTGCTATGGGCAGGGGTGGGTGGGAATATTTTTCCTATGGATAAATAGCTGAAATAAAGGGGGAGGTTGAGGGTGTTGCAAAATAAAAGGGTTTCAAGCTGTAAGGGTGCAGGCAGGGGTGGAGGAAGTTCTTTGGGGCGACAAGCTGTCAGGGGTGTGTTTTGCGGCATCAAAAGCAAAGGCAAGGGGTGACAGCGATACCATGTTTAGAGGTAACAGAGATGGTTGGGAATTATAGAGCAGGGCAGGAGATACGAACCACGAAGGGGATGTGAGCATATGCGGAGGCTTGGTACGAGAAGTACTGAAACAGTGGGGGGGTGGGCGAAGTTGCGTTGGACAAGGTGTTACGTATGTGACGTGTAATTTAGGAAATAGTGATAGAAAGGCTTAGTGGACTATTACGGCAGTGGAAATAGAGAATGCGTTAAGGGGAATGAGGAAGGGGAAAGCCCCCAGTATTGACGGTCTCCCGGTAGAATTTTATTTACAACATTGGACGTTGATAAAGGAATTTATAGTTAGGTTATATAATCGTCTGAAGGAAAGGTAAGTTGGGGAGAAGCAGGTAACAGCAGTTGTAGTGTTGGTCCCGAAGGTCAAGGGGCAGCCCACCCTTTGGGAGTACCGAGCCATATCACTGATGTGTGCAGACTATAAGGTGTTTGCAAAAATTTTAGGTAATAGGTTCAAATGTGTTGTGGGGAGGGTGGTGTCAAAATCTCAGTTTGAGTTGCCGGTAGGTCGATGATTGAAGGACATGGATACTGAGAAGTTTTGTGGAAGCTAAGGGTGGGGGTGGAGGGCGGCTTTGTTGGCTCTAGATTGGCAGGGGGCATATGACAGAGTGGAAAGGGGAGCTTTGCAGGTTATACTTAGGAGACAGGGTTTTGGGGAGGAAATAGTCGAGTGGGTAAATATGTTGTACAAGGGGGCGAAAATGAGGATACAGATTAATGGGTGTATGGGGGGAAATTGCAATGGGTAGAGGCCTTAGACAGGGATGCCCCATGTCCCAAATATTGTTTGCGTGTTTCCAGGACCCCTTTTATAGAATGGTTGACCATAGCTTATGTACGCCATGTGAGGGAAGTGTGGGGGTGGGAGGGCCTGGCCGGGTTTAATTGGATATGTTTGACGACACCACTGTTCTCATTCGTGAAGGGATGTCAATGGGAGTGTTGGACGAGGTTGTGCAATTATTTGGAAGTGCCACGGGTATGCAGGTAAATAGTGCGAAGTCAAGGTGCATGGGGTTGGTTTCTTGGGTGGGGGGTGCGGGGGGAGATGTAATGTTGTTAAAGAATGGGCGGTGTCTTTAAAGATTTGTGGTATTATTTATAAGGATGACATGGTTGCGGCATGGGAGGAAAACTCAGATAGGTTATTGGAAAGGATCGTGGGGTGTCCTAGGTGTTCTGGACCCCAGCACCTAACTCTGATACAGCGAGTGATAGTCGTGAACATTAATTGTATAGTAAGGTTTGGCATGTTGCAGCTGTGTTCCCAATTACAGGGACAGCGATTGCGGGGATTCTAAGACGGGTGAACAAATTTTTTGTGGGTTCACATTGTGATTGGTTACTGAGGGAAGTTGTAATGCTACCTGTAAGTCAGGGTGGGTTAAATTGATGGATTTGAGACGGAGGGCTAAATGTGTGTTTATAAATGGGAAGTGTTGCGTGAGGGTGTGAACACGGGCGTTTGGGAAGGATACACGACATGCTGGGTATGTGGTAACGAGGAATGGGTTTAGGGAATGTGAAATAGTTTTGAGGGCTGTGATTTGGTTAGGGAACTGAGAAAGGTTTGTATAAGGATTTTGTGTAGGTTACTTGTAGGTAGGTGCGTTGTCCCAGTTGAGGGTTTGTTCCCCATGTGCGTGGAAAGTA
>NW_026474048.1:0-7500 GCF_026875155.1 Cherax quadricarinatus
TAATATTATAAATATATATATATATATATATATATATAAATATATATATATATATATTATATATATATATATATATATAATATATATTAATTATAAGCTTATATCAAATGTACATGATATGATTAATCTTCAAAATCATTTTACAAAATTAATAACATTGCTAGTCAGTGAATAACAGCGATACGTCACACAGTGACCTTACTCTGCCTCATGTTGGTAAGAGTTACATACACTCAAATACTCGCAGCCAGGAGCTGCAACTCAACCCCTGCAACCACAAAGAGGTGAGTACTCAGGTACAGAAAGTCCCGTGTGACTTTAGTATGGTGCAGGCAGCACCTACCTGCCCGCTAGAAGAACTCTTCACCAGTATAAATTATTCAGGAAATGCATATGGAGACCGAAACATGGTGTAAAAAAGCAAGATTGAGTATTTCGATCTCCTTCTAAGATCTTCAGCATTACGGAAGGATTTAAAAGTCTGGGTTTCACAGTGGGTAAATCTAAGGATCACATATATGTATATATTAATGTTAAATCATATCTGTGAATGAAAGAAAAACATTAAAATATATTATTTGGGTAACAAACACACACACACAACTGTCATTTGAGCAAAATAAACGAATCCTTATCGCAAATTATCTTCTTTATTAAAAACGTCTCACAAAATAATTATTCGTCTTAGTGAAAGAATTTGTCTCGTCTCAGGATCACTGCTCAAAGAATAGTCAAAAATTTAATTAAAAACAATCTGAAGTGTTTCCAAGCTTCTCAGGCTTTTGTAAGACATAACCAGCCATGATTACCAGGCTTGCCCTTCTTGGTGAGACCAGCCATGATTACCAGGCTTGCCCTTCTTGATGAGACCAACCATGATTACCAGGCTTGCCCTTCTTGATGAGACCAACCATGATTACCAGGCTTGCCCTTCTTGATGAGACCAGCCATGATTACCAGGCTTGCCCCTTTTTGATGAGACCAGCCATGATTACCAGGCTTGCCCTTCTTGATGAGACCAACCATGATTACAAGGCTTGCCATTCTTGATGAGACCAGCCATGATTACCAGGCTTGCCCTTCTTGATGAGACCAGCCATGATTACCAGGCTTGCCCTTCTTGATGAGACCAGCCATGATTACCAGGCTTGCCCTTCTTGATGAGACCAGCCATGATTACCAGGCTTGCGCTTCTTAATGAGACCAACCATGATTACCAGGCTTGCCCTTCTTGATGAGACCAGCCATGATTACCAGGCTTGCCCTTCTTGATGAGACCAGCCATGATTACCAGGCTTGCCCTTCTTGATGAGACCAACCATGATTACCAGGCTTGCCATTCTTGATAAGACCAGCCATGATTACCAGGCTTGCCCTTCTTGATGAGACCAGCCATGATTACCAGGCTTGCCCTTCTTGATGAGACCAGCCATGATTACCAGGCTTTCCCTTCTTGATGAGACCAGCCATGATTACCAGGCTTGCGCTTCTTAATGAGACCAACCATGATTACCAGGCTTGCCCTTCTTGATGAGACCAGCCATGATTACCAGGCTTGCCCTTCTTGATGAGACCAGCCATGATTACCAGGCTTGCCCTTCTTGATGAGACCAGCCATGATTACCAGGCTTGCCCTTCTTGATGAGACCAGCCATGATTACCAGGCTTGCCCTTCTTGATGAGACCAGCCATGATTACCAGGCTTGCCCTTCTTGATGAGACTAGCCATGATTACCAGGCTTGCCCTTCTTGAGGAGACCAGCCATGATTACCAGGCTTGCCCTTCTTGATGAGACCAACCATGATTACCAGGCTTGCCCTTCTTGATGAGACCAGCCATGATTACCAGGCTTGCCCTTCTTGATGAGACCAGCCATGATTACCAGGCTTGCCCTTCTTGATGAGACCAGCCATGATTACCAGGCTTGCCCTTCTTGATGAGACTAGCCATGATTACCAGGCTTGCCCTTCTTGATGAGACCAGCCATGATTACCAGGCTTGCCCTTCTTGATGAGACCAGCCATGATTACCAGGCTTGCCCTTCTTGATGAGACCACCCATGATTACCAGGCTTGCCCTTCTTGATGAGACCAGCCATGATTACCAGGCTTGCCCTTCTTGATGAGACCAGCCATGATTACCAGGCTTGCCCTTCTTGATGAGACCAACCATGATTACCAGGCTTGCCCTTCTTGATGAGACCAGCCATGATTACCAGGCTTGCCCTTCTTGATGAGACCAGCCATGATTACCAGGCTTGCCCTTCTTGATGAGACCAGCCATGATTACCAGGCTTGCCCTTCTTGATGAGACCAGCCATGATTACCAGGCTTGCCCCTCTTGATGAGACCAGCCATGATTACCAGGCTTGCCCTTCTGATGAGACCAGCCATGATTACCAGGCTTGCCCTTCTTGATGAGACTAGCCATGATTACCAGGCTTGCCCTTCTTGATGAGACCAGCCATGATTACCAGGCTTGCCCTTCTTGATGAGACCAGCCATGATTACCAGGCTTGCCCTTCTTGATGAGACCACCCATGATTACCAGGCTTGCCCTTCTTGATGAGACCAGCCATGATTACCAAGCTTGCCCTTCTTGATGAGACCAGCCATGATTACCAGGCTTGCCCTTCTTGATGAGACCAACCATGATTACCAGGCTTGCCCTTCTTGATGAGACCAGCCATGATTACCAGGCTTGCCCTTCTTGATGAGACCAGCCATGATTACCAGGCTTGCCCTTCTTGATGAGACCAGCCATGATTACCAGGCTTGCCCTTCTTGATGAGACCAGCCATGATTACCAGGCTTGCCCCTCTTGATGAGACCAGCCATGATTACCAGGCTTGCCCTTCTTGATGAGACCAGCCATGATTACAAGGCTTGCCCTTCTTGATGAGACCAGCCATGATTACCAGGCTTGCCCTTCTTGATGAGACCAGCCATGATTACAAGGCTTGCCCTTCTTGATGAGACCAGCCATGATTACCAGGCTTGCCCTTCTTGATGAGCCCAACCATGATTACCAGGCTTGCCCTTCTTGATGAAACCAACCATGATTACCAGGCTTGCCCTTCTTGATGAGACCAGCCATGATTACCAGGCTTGCCCTTCTTGATGAGCCCAACCATGATTACCAGGCTTGCCCTTCTTGATGAGACCAACCATGATTACCGGGCTTGCCCTTCTTGAAGAGACCAGCCATGATTACCAGGCTTGCCCTTCTTGATGAGACCAACCATGATTACCAGGCTTTCCCTTCTTGATGAGACCAGCCATGATTACCAGGCTTGCCCTTCTTGATGAGACCAACCATGATTACCAGGCTTGCCCTTCTTGATGAGACCAGCCATGATTACCAGTCTTGCCCTTCTTGATGAGACTAGCCATAATTACCAGGCTTGCCCTTCTTGATGAGACAAACCATGATTACCAGGCTTGCCCTTCTTGATGAGACCAACCATGATTACCAGGCTTGCCCTTCTTGATGAGACCAACCATGATTACCAGGCTTGCCCTTCTTGATGAGACCAGCCATGATTACCAGGCTTGCCCTTCTTGATGAGACCAACCATGATTACCAGGCTTGCCCTTCTTGATGAGACCAACCATGATTACCAGGCTTGCCCTTCTTGAAGAGACCAGCCATGATTACCAGGCTTGCCCTTCTTGATGAGACCAACCATGATTATCAGGCTTGCCCTTCTTGATGAGACCAGCCATGATTACCAGGCTTGCCCTTCTTGATGAGACCAACCATGATTACCAGGCTTGCCCTTCTTGATGAGACCAGCCATGATTACCAGGCTTGCCCTTCTTGATGAGACCAGCCATGATTACCAGGCTTGCCCTTCTTGATGAGACCAGCCATGATTACCAGGCTTGCCCTTCTTGATGAGACCAGCCATGATTACCAGCTTGCCCCTCTTGATGAGACCAGCCATGATTACCAGGCTTGCCCTTCTTGATGAGACCAGCCATGATTACAAGGCTTGCCCTTCTTGATGAGACCAGCCATGATTACCAGGCTTGCCCTTCTTGATGAGACCAACCATGATTACCAGGCTTGCCCTTCTTGATGAGACCAACCATGATTACCAGGCTTGCCCTTCTTGATGAGCCCAACCATGATTACCAGGCTTGCCCTTCTTGATGAAACCAACCATGATTACCAGGCTTGCCCTTCTTGATGAGACCAGCCATGATTACCAGGCTTGCCCTTCTTGATGAGCCCAACCATGATTACCAGGCTTGCCCTTCTTGATGAGACCAACCATGATTACCAGGCTTGCCCTTCTTGAAGAGACCACCCATGATTACCAGGCTTGCCCTTCTTGATGAGACCAACCATGATTACCAGGCTTTCCCTTCTTGATGAGACCAGCCATGATTACCAGGCTTGCCCTTCTTGATGAGACCAACCATGATTACCAGGCTTGCCCTTCTTGATGAGACCAGCCATGATTACCAGGCCTGCCCTTCTTGATGAGACTAGCCATAATTACCAGGCTTGCCCTTCTTGATGAGACCAACCATGATTACCAGGCTTGCCCTTCTTGATGAGACCAACCATGATTACCAGGCTTGCCCTTCTTGATGAGACCAACCATGATTACCAGCTTGCCCTTCTTGATGAGACCAGCCATGATTACCAGGCTTGCCCTTCTTGATGAGACCAACCATGATTACCAGGCTTGCCCTTCTTGATGAGACCAACCATGATTACCAGGCTTGCCCTTCTTGAAGAGACCAGCCATGATTACCAGGCTTGCCCTTCTTGATGAGACCAACCATGATTATCAGGCTTGCCCTTCTTGATGAGACCAGCCATGATTACCAGGCTTGCCCTTCTTGATGAGACCAACCATGATTACCAGGCTTGCCCTTCTTGATGAGACCAGCCATGATTACCAGGCTTGCCCTTCTTGATGAGACCAGCCATGATTACCAGGCTTGCCCTTCTTGATGAGACCAGCCATGATTACCAGGCTTGCCCTTCTTGATGAGACCAGCCATGATTACCAGGCTTGCCCTTCTTGATGAGACCAGTTATGATTACCAGGCTTGCCCTTCTTGATGAGACCAACCATGATTACCAGGCTTGCCCTTCTTGATGAGACCAACCATGATTACCAGGCTTGCCCTTCTTGATGAGACCAACCATGATTACCAGGCTTGCCCTTCTTGATGAGACCAGCCATGATTACCAGGCTTGCCCTTCTTGATGAGACCAACCATGATTACCAGGCTTGCCCTTCTTGATGAGACCAGTCATGATTACCAGGCTTGCCCTTCTTGATGAGACCAACCATGATTACCAGGCTTGCCCTTCTTGATGAGACCAACCATGATTACCAGGCTTGCCATTCTTGATGAGACCAGCCATGATTACCAGGCTTGCCCTTCTTGATGAGACCAACCATGATTACCAGGCTTGCCCTTCTTGATAAGACCAGCCATGATTTACCAGGCTTGCCCTTCTTGATGAGACCAGCCATGATTACCAGGCTTGCCCTTCTTGATGAGACCAGCCATGATTACCAGGCTTGCCCTTCTTGATGAGACCAGCCATGATTACCAGGCTTGCCCCTCTTGATGAGACCAGCCATGATTACCAGGCTTGCCCTTCTTGATGAGACCAACCATGATTACCAGGCTTGCCCTTCTTGATGAGACCAGCCATGATTACCAGGCTTGCCCTTCTTGATGAGACCAGCCATGATTACCAGGCTTGCCCTTCTTGATGAGCCCAACCATGATTACCAGGCTTGCCCTTCTTGATAAGACCAACCATGATTACCAGGCTTGCTCTTCTTGAAGAGACCAGCCATGATTACCAGGCTTGCCCTTCTTGATGAGACCAACCATGATTACCAGGCTTTCCCTTCTTGATGAGACCAGCCATGATTACCAGGCTTGCCCTTCTTGATGAGACCAACCATGATTACCAGGCTTGCCCTTCTTGATGAGACTAGCCATGATTACCAGGCTTGCCCTTCTTGATGAGACTAGCCATAATTACCAGGCTTGCCCTTCTTGATGAGACCAACCATGATTACCAGGCTTGCCCTTCTTGATGAGACCAACCATGATTACCAGGCTTGCCCTTCTTTATGAGACCAACCATGATTACCAGGCTTGCCCTTCTTGATGAGACCAGCCATGATTACCTGGCTTGCCCTTCTTGATGAGACCAACCATGATTACCAGGCTTGCCCTTCTTGAAGAGACCAGCCATGATTACCAGGCTTGCCCTTCTTGATGAGACCAACCATGATTATCAGGCTTGCCCTTCTTGATGAGACCAGCCATGATTACCAGGCCTGCCCTTCTTGATGAGACCAACCATGATTACCAGGCTTGCCCTTCTTGATGAGACCAGCCATGATTACCAGGCTTTCCCTTTTTGATGAGACCAGCCATAATTACCAGGCTTACCCTTCTTGATGAGACCAACCATGATTACCAGGCTTGCCCTTCTTGATGAGACCAACCATGATTACCAGGCTTGCCCTTCTTGATGAGACCAACCATGATTACCAGGCTTGCCCTTCTTGATGAGACCAGCCATGATTACCAGGCTTGCCCTTCTTGATGAGACCAACCATGATTACCAGGCTTGCCCTTCTTGATGAGACCAGCCATGATTACCAGGCTTGCCCTTCTTGATGAGACCAACCATGATTACCAGGTTTGCCCTTCTTGATGAGACCAGCCATAATTACCAGGCTTGCCCTTCTTGATGAGACCAACCATGATTACCAGGCTTGCCCTTCTTGATGAGACCAACCATGATTACCAGGCTTGCCCTTCTTGATGAGACCAGTCATGATTACCAGGCTTGCCCTTCTTGATGAGACCAACCATGATTACCAGGCTTGCCCTTCTTGATGAGACCAACCATGATTACCAGGCTTGCCCTTCTTGATGAGACCAACCATGATTACCAGGCTTGCCCTTCTTGATGAGACCAACCATGATTACCAGGCTTGCCCTTCTTGAAGAGACCAGTAATGATTACCAGGCTTGCCCTTCTTGATGAGACCAGTCATGATTACCAGGATTTCCCTTCTTGAAGAGACCAGCCATGATTACCAGGCTTGCCCTTCTTGATGAGACCAACCATGATTACCAGGCTTTCCCTTCTTGATGAGACCAACCATGATTACCAGGCTTGCCCTTCTTGGTGAGACCAGCCATGATTACCAGGCTTGCCCTTCTTGATGAGACCAACCATGATTACCAGGCTTGCCCTTCTTGGTGAGACCAGCCATGATTACCAGGCTTGCCCTTCTTGATGAGACAAGCCATGATTACCAGGCTTGCCCTTCTTGAAGAGACCAGCAATGATTACCAGGCTTCCCCTATTTGATGAGACCAGCCATAGATTACCAGGCTTGCCCTTCTTGAAGAGACCAGCAATGATTACCAGGCTTGCCCTTCTTGATGAGACCAGCCAATCATTGTTCAGAAAGACCAAACAAGAGGCCATTTAGC
>NW_026474049.1:0-11135 GCF_026875155.1 Cherax quadricarinatus
AATCTCTGCAACTTCTCTTCAGAATCTCCCAAGAGCACAGTGTCATCAGCAAAGAGCACCTGTTGACAAACTCCCACTTTGTGTGTGATTCTTTATCTTTTAACTCCACGCCTCTTGTCAAGACCTCACATTTACTTCTCTTAAAACCCCCCATCTAAAAATTTATATTAAACAACCACGGTGAATCACACATCCTTGTCTAAGGCCAAATTTTACTGGGAAATAATTTCCCTTTTTCCTACATACTCTAACTTGAGCCTCACTATCCTCGTAAAACTCTTCACTGCTTTCAGTAACCTCCCTCCTACACCATACACTTGCAACATCTGCCACATTGCCCCCCTTATCCCCCCTGTCATACGCCTTTTCCAAATCCATAAATGCCACAAAGACCTCTTTAAACCCTTATCTAAATACTGTTCACTTAATTTTTCCCACTGTAAACACCGGGGTCCACACACCCCCTACCTTTCCTAAACCCTCCTTTTTCATCTGCTATCCTATTCTCCATCTTACTCTTAATTCTTTCAATAATAACTCTACCATACACTTTACCAGGTATACTCAGCAGACTTATCCCCCTATAATTTTTGCACTCTCTTTTTTTTCCCCTTGCCTTTATACAAAGGAACTATGCATGCTCTCTGCCAACCCCTAGGTACTTACCCCTTCCATACATTTATTAAATAATTGCCCCCAACCACTCCAAAACTATATCCCCACCTGCTTTTAAATTTCTATCTTTACCCCATCAATCCCGGCTGCCTTCCCCCCTTTTCATTTTACCTACTGCCTCATGAACTTCCCCCACACTCACAACTGGCTCTTCCTCACTCCTACAAGATTTTTATTCCTCCTTGTCCTATACACAAAAATCACAGCTTCCCTATCTTCATCAACTTTTAACAATTCCTCAAAAATATTCCCTCCATCTTCCCAATACCTCTAACTCTCCATTTAATAACTCTCCTCTCCTATTTTTAACTGACAAATCCATTTGTTCTCTAGGCTTTCTTAACTTGTTAATCTCACTCCAAAACTTTTTCTTATTTTCAACAAAATTTGTTTGATAACATCTCACCCACTCTCTCATTTGCTCTCTTTTTACATTGCTTCACCACTCTCTCAACCCCCTCTCTTTTTCTCCATTACTCTTCCCTCCTTGCATCACTTTACTTTGTAAAAACTTCTATATGCTAACTTTTTCTCCCTTACTACTCTCTTTACATCATCATTCCACCAATCGCTCCTCTTCCCTCCCGCACCCACTTTCCTGTAACCACAAACTTCTGCTGAACACTCTAACACTACATTTTTAAACCTCCCCCATACCTCTTCGACCCCATTGCCTATGCTTCATTAGCCCATCTATCCTCCAATAGCTGTTTATATCTTACCCTAACTGCCTCCTCTTTTAGTTTAAAAACCTTCACCTCTCTCTTCCCTGATGCTTCTGTTTCCTTGTATCCCATCTACCTTTTACTCTCAGTGTAGCTACAACTAGAAAGTGATCTGATATATCTGTGGCCCCTCTATAAAACATGTACATCCTGAAGTCTACTCAACAGTTTTTATCTACCAATACTTTAATCCAACAAACTACTGTCATTTCGCCCTACATCATATCTTGTATACTTATTTATCCTCTTTTTCTTAAAATATGTATTACCTATAACTAAACCCTTTCTATAAAAAAGTTCAATCAAAGGGCTCCCATTATCATTTACACCTGGCACCCCAAACTTACTCCCCACACCCTCTCAAAAAGTTTCTCCTACTTTAGCATTCAGGTCCCCTACCACAATTACTCCCCTCACCTTGTTCAAAAGGCTCCTATACATTCACTTAACTCTCCCAAAATCTCTCTCTCTCCTCTGCATTCCTCTCTTCTCCAGGTGCATACCGCTTTTTTATGACCACTTCTCGCATCCAACCTTTACTTTAATCCACATAATTCTTGAATTTACACATTCATATTCTCTTTTCTCCTTCCATAACTGATCATTTAACATTACTGCTACCCCTTCCTTTGCTCTAACTCTCTCCCGATACTCCAGATTTAAACCCATTTTATTTCCCCCCACTGAAACTCTCCTACCCCCCTTCAGCTTTGTTTCGCTTAGGGCCAGGACATCCCACTTCTTTTGATTCATAACAAACAGCAATCATCTGTTTCTTGTCATCTGCACTACATCCACGCACATTTAAGCATCCAGTTTTATAAAGTTTTTCTTCTTCTCTTTTTTAGTAAGTGTCTACAGGAGAAGGGGTTCTAGCCCATTGCTTTCCCGGCATTTTAGTCGTCTCATATGACACACTTGGCTTACGGAGGAAAGATTCTTTTCCACTCCCCATGGACAATAGAAGAAATAAAGAAGAACAGGAGCTATTTAGAAAAAGGAGGAAAAACCTAGATGTATGTTTTATATATGCATGTCTGTCTGTGAAGTGTGACCAAAATGTAAGTAGGAGTAGCAAGATATTCCCTGTTATCTAGCATGTTTATTTAGACAGAAAAAGAAACCAGCAATCCTACCATCATGCAAAACAGTTACAGGTTTCTGTTTCACAGTCATCTGGCAGGACGGTAGTACTTCCCTGGGTGGTTGCTGTCTACCAACCTACTACCTATTAACATGTATGTATTTAATAACATATATGTTATAAATAATAATAGTCCATATAGGTCTCCCTCAACATTCGCGAGGTTAGGGGATCAAGAGCCTCGCGAATGTTGAAAAAACCGTGAATGTTTGGTGCCCAATATTTTTGTAGGGAAATATATTACATACTGCTTCCTTAACTTGTTGAACCATGAATGATCATAAAATACTTGAAAACGTCGTAAATTGTACAAAATATATACATGTTATGCTTTAATAACGTATGTTATTTAAAGACATGTATGTTAAAAACATGTATGTTGTTAAATACCACAAGGGCTCCACCACTGCCTCCCCACTGCGAGTCCCTACTACCCTCCCTTCGACCCCCGCAACTGGCAGCCAGCCCTCCCGCCACTCAGTGTGGCGAAGTGTTTTGTTTGTTCATTATTGCTATTAAAAACTACAGCAATAAATAAGGTAAACTCATTCATGGACTGCATATTGGATGGCTATTCGGACAGGTATTGGATGGTGACTCATGTGTTTTACTCTTGAACACAGGCAAAGAATCGAAATTTCTGCGATTGCTAATAATAACAATAGTAATAATGATTTTATAATAATAATAATAATAAAATAATATAATAATAATAATAATAATAATAATATAATAAATAATACGATATAATTGAAGAAGGAAATTGTACCAAAAATACGAAGGGAATAGTTGGTTGACACATCGTCAGTGTGACTTTGTTTATGCTGGATCTGAGAACAATAGTCTCCTGTCTGCCCAAACATTTCACAATAAATTCAGCGGTTGTGGCAGTGGATATTTAATAACATATATTGTTATAAATAATAATTAGTACATGTTATTATTATAACTTGTAATTATTATTAACATGCATGTATTTAATAACATATTATGTTATAAATAATAATAGGACATATTATAATAACATGTATATTATTAACATGATATGTTATTAAATTACCATTACTCATTCATCTGGCCTATACCACTCCAGTCACCACTCCAATCTACAAGCACCAAACACAATGAATTATTGTGAAATGTTTGGGTAAAAGAGCGGGAGATATATGTTCACTTCCAGCATAAAAAAGTCACCACTGAGATGGGTCATACCACTCCCTGTATTTTTGTACAATTTCTCTTCATTTATATCATATTTATTTTTATTATTATTATTTTTAGTAATATTATTATTACATATTGTTATTATTAGCTGTAGCAGAAGAATTGTTTTAATTCTTTGCAGTGTTCAAGAGTAAACACATGATGTCACCGTCTTCTAATACCTGTCCGAATAGAACCATTTCCATATGCAGTCATCCAAATGGGTTTTCTTATTTATACTGTTGTTTAATAGGCAAATAATGATCAAAACAAAGACACTCCCACACTGAGTTGGTGGGGAGGGATGGCTGCAGTTGCGGGGGCCGGAAGGGAGGGAGTAGGGACTCGCAGGGGTGGCGGGAAAATTAAATATGATTAGAGGATGGGAATTTTGGTTGGCTGGACATTTTGGAGGTGGGGAATTCGCGAATGTGTGAAGCCTGTGAAAGTTGAAAACGTGAATGTTGAGGGAGACTGTACAC
The DNA here is from genome assembly GCF_026875155.1 of Cherax quadricarinatus. Lineage (NCBI taxonomy): Eukaryota > Metazoa > Arthropoda > Malacostraca > Decapoda > Parastacidae > Cherax > Cherax quadricarinatus. The sequence continues at coordinate 4,230 of NW_026474049.1, forward strand.
CTACCATCGACGTGCGACCTGCTCGACATATGACCACTCGACTTCAGGACTGTGTTTTTTATATGCCAAATTTCTGGGGATCTGGGATGTAAACAACTGTTTGTGTTGTAACACATTGTTTATCTAAACCTTACAGTAATAAATGCTAGTACTAACAGCATAAAAAGTAAAGTAAAACATGTAATACCCAAAATAAAGCAATAAAATAAAAGTCATTACAAAAATGTGATGTTGATATTCAGAGTAAAGTTCAACTTGGAGTCCATTTCGGATTAGGACGGTTTCTCGGAACCGAACTCCGGTCGTAAGTCGGATGGTAACCTGTAATATAACAATACTAGTTCGGCATAAAATGAAAGTCACTAGCATGCTTGTGGCTATTTCAGGGCAGACTCATCCTAATGGATTGCAGGACTACACTGGAACCTTACTTGCGAGCGTGTCAGTGCGAGTTATTTCCAAAAACGACAGGCAACGATGGGGTTGCTTTTTTGCTTCCATACGCGAGCAAATTTTCACTATGCGGAGCCGACCTCCAGGAAGGTTCCTTGACACTGGTGAGGGACTCTTGCTCTGATCTCAGGAATTGTATCTTATTTGTTTGTTGGACTATCTTATTGAAACTTGTGGCAATGTATGATGGAAAGAGGCTTCTTAAAGTACAACCAAAATGAAAGAAATCTAAGCATAAATAATGAGAGTTCACTTTTCAGCAATTAGCCACCCTTTGCGGTAATTTGAATGGTTTTTATGGTTGTATTCTCATTTTTTTGGGCCTCATTGTTTAGAATGGAGATTTATTACAGAAATAGATATGATTTTATTTGACTTTCACGATGAATAGTACTTGAAATGGTCCATGCTTGGCTGTTACAGAGTAAACCAAATGACGTCAGTCCATTAATATGCAGTCGTGAATGCGGTTGACATGATTTATACAAATTAGTGCATAAGGAATAAAAGTTAAATTCATATTTTTAGTTGTGAATAAAAATTACGGTGGAGACGGCCTACTTGTTGAAAAAAAAATGTATAATATATGTATAATAATAATACGTGTATAATAATATAATTACAAATAATCTAAAAATATCAATAATATATATGTAAGTGTGGTGGAGGTACTTGAGGCATTACATAGAATGAAAGGGGTAAAGCAGCTGGAATGATGGGATCATGTCAGAAATGTTTAAAAGCAGGGGGGGGAATATAGGGTTGGAGTGGGTTGGTTACTTTTGTTTATATAAATGTATGAAGAGGGCGATGGTACCTAGGATTGGCGGAGAGAGCATGGTTAATCCCACTTTTATAAAGGGAAAATGGGACAAAAGATAGGATTGTAAAATTATAGAGTAATAAGTTTTACGAGTATACCAGAAAAAGTATACGGTAGGGTTTTAATTGTATTAAGAATTAGAGGTAAGACAGAATGTAGGATGCGGAATTTGAGCTTGGAATTTACCCGCAAGGATTTTCCTATGGTGAAGCAAGAAAACATTGTGTCTGTTTGCTGTTTCAGGTAAGGTGTGAGTAGGGGTTCATCTGGTTTTGTTCTGTGTGATTGTTCCGTTTCCTGATATCTTTTTTCGTTACGAGAATTTCGGAAAGGGGGTTTCCAGGTCTTTTTTATATCACCTTTTATGGTGGATAATCTGTTCTCATAATACATTTTTTCTTTTGCTTTCTTACCAGGTTGGTTAGATACATGAGTATCGTTTTTGTTTTGGTCTCTGGATTATGTGGACCTATTCTGTTTACTGTTTTTCATTACTGGTGCTTTATAATTTTGGGTTGAGGATGCTGGTGTTAGCAGGGACTGTTCAGTCTCTTAGCTGTGATCTGTTTAAGTTTTTTTTAGGGCAGTGCTTATTATAGAGGTTATTGGGTCTTTCTTAGAAAATTATTAATAATTGATTCAGTATCTGTATAGATTCTAGCTCAGTTTGCCAGTCGATGTTGTGGTCATAGCTGTTGCTGCAAGGTTATTTATGGCTGCCTCATTTATGAAGTCGAAGGTTACTTTAGTAGTGTCTTGGGTAATTACCAGATTGGTTATAAGAAGGTTGGGTTAGTGATTGTGGTATTATCTGTGATTATGCCTGATTTTAAAGGGGATATGGTGCTGGTCAGATGTGGTCTAATAGGGGAGGAACACTATTTTTATTTTATAATCAAAAAGAAGCTTAAGCAACAAGGGCTATACAGCGCTGCAGGGTAGTGTAAGGAAGCGAGGTATTGGGCTGGCAGTAGGGAGGAGGGATGATCAGTAGGTTACATAAAAAGCGGGGGGCAGGGGGGTAGACGGGGGTTGAGGGTAGCAAGAGACTGAGATAGAAAGGCCTGAAGGTATCAGAATTTGTGAAAAGTAAGTCAGTTGTTGTCAAAAGTCAATGAGAGAGTCCGGATGAAAGGTGGGTTAATCAGCGAGAAGTGAAGGTAAAGAGAGAGCAGGGATCGAAGCCAACAAGGGAGGTAAATTCTGCGTGTCGTTGATAAAGGTGGAAGTCCAACCAGAATGTGGCTGATGATAATGTGAAGCCTGGTAAAATCCCCCATTCCACCCCAATAAGAGAGCAGGGGCCTCTCCATGAGATATCCATGAGTAAGATGTTGTGTTGGTCAATGCAAGACGGGGAGGAGAGTAGTCTCCCAACATCGAACACTGGTGATAAGAAGATGGCCAGTAACCTATATTCGGTTTAATAGATTGTTAAGTTTGTTACCGAGCATAGTAGACCAAACGTTGTTGCCAACGGGTGTGAAGGTTGGGAAGATATTGCAGCAAAAATAAGTCCGTAAATAGCAATACCTCTATATGAAACTGGTAGGGCATGTACTGCTGACCGCAGCAGAAGTGTCTGCTGTTTCACTGCCTTGTACGTCAAAATGAACAGGACCCAACAAAAAACCAATATCTTTATGCTTGGTAAAGATGCGGCGTAGCCAAAGTTGGTATCTACGGAAGGACTAAGGGGTGAGGTATGTATCAAAATTTCTGTATAGCCTGTAAAGCGCTAAGGGAGTCTGAGACAACAAAAATGATGACACAGGCATAGATGCAAATCGGATAAGTGCTGCAAGGATGGCATACAATTCAAGCAGTAAAAAATACTTGCCGAAGATAGTAAATGCCCTCGTACATCGCTGTCCGGAACATTGCTGCGAATCCTCGCCGTCAGGGAGACTTAGAGCCATCTGTGTAAACAGCCATTGGCATGAGCGGCTTGAGAGTGGAAGTGTCAAGAAAAGAGAGCGGGAAGCGACCATAGACAGTTGGCTTTGAGCAAGGGAGAGAGAAAGAACAGGACTCGAACAGCTGGAACTTCCCAGGGGTGAAGAGGGAAAAGTGAGATGCTCAAGAAACATTAGAAAGGGTGGTTGTAATTGAAGAGAAGACAAGAGCGAAAAAGATGAAGGCGAAGAGTGAAGGGACGGAGTAAACAGGGCGGCGAACAAATAAAGTCATGTCTACTAATATCAGTGGACCCATTCTATAAATATGGGAAGGATTGCGAGATCTGAGAGCGTACATAGTAGCGAAGGCAATGGGCATCACGCGATCGGTAAGGATGGAACGTTTCGCTTCTGCAGAAGAGGCTCTTCAACAGGGGAAGAGCGAAAAGGCACAAGGCATAAACGTAATCTTGTGATGAATGGGGTTAGGCTAGAGTGAGAAGCAGGAGATGCCGGTGAAATAGATCATAAGTTTGCCTATGATAACTCAATATAGACACCTTGTATGTTGCTTAAACAAAAGAAATTAACTGCCTAAACTCAAATTAAGATGTAGTCACTTAGCCTTAATAACCATAATCTGTAAGGATTTAAAGTAAGAATTATCTAGTCTGCTTGAAAATGCCTAGCCATGCCTAGGTGTCCCAGGTGGCCCCCTCTGAATTAGTATTTTATAACATGTAAACCATACAATTACGCAAACCTTGTTAAACCCCTTATTGTAACCCTCCCCCCCCCCCCCCCCCCACCCCCCCCCCCCCCCTCCTATAGAGAATAAAAACTTGAATTAAATTGAATGGAATTTATTGAGATCTGGTGATGTTTATTGGATGGGAGGGTAGGAGGGGGAGTGTAGATGGATGTGTTATGCTTAGATGGGGAATCCCCTTCATTGGACTTGAGTGATCAAGTCTTTTCTGGGGTTACTTTCCCTTCTTTTAATGCCACTAGGACTAGCTGAGAGTCACTGGACCACTTGTCGCACAAACGTATCTGCCACAGAGGCCTGTATCCTACCTTTCCTTTTGGCATTCTAAAGTGTTTCCACAAAATTGTCAGTGTGTAATAGATCACCAGCACGGCTTGCAATAGCTGTGTGAGGGAAAATTTTCATCAAAAAAGAATTTTAACTTTAGCACCATTGCACACATTTCCTTAATCTTTGAAACAGGCAACTTCCTCAATTTCTCTATCCTTCTCCAGAGCAAGTTTTCCTCAGGTCTGGGGCGGCCCTCTTGCTGGTTGAAGAGAGTCTGCCAGAGCTAATCAGTGGTTAGTTCTTCATCTGTCCTCCTCCACAATCTTCACATCCTCCCCACTAACTTCCAACCCCCAAGGACTTACCCAATGCCACAATTGATTCCAACAACTGGCATAGGCTTCTCAGGGTTAGCCTCAAACCCTTCAAAATCCTTTTGTCTACACAATCTGGCCACCGTTTCTTCCAAGCAGGTTCAAGGTCCTCTTAGTCACTTCCTCCCAAGCCTTACATATAGGTTTACACAATTGAGATGCTAAAGTGATCTTCAAAACTCTCTTTATCTTAGAGTTCAATTTGAGTTTCTGGTGGTCACTACAAAGCACCTTTCAAACATAGTCTTTTTGTGTAGAGTTTTTTGAAATTAGCAATGACCTGCTGGTCCATGGGCTGGCAGGAGAGGAGTGGTTTTAGGATGGCAAAAACTTGACTTAATGAAGCTCATGTCCCAGAAAGTCGCTCTGACACGTCTGACGGATGACCCAGGAGCACTCTTTATACAGGAGGCACTTAAGGTCCAATTTATTTTCCAGGAGGTTAATTTTTCACAGTGGGGCAAAACTGAATGGTGGAACCAGTCATAGAAAAGTCTCTAGTGACCCATGCCTTAATGTTTCCCTTCCACATCACACAACAAATTAGCCTTGAGGACATTGTTTTTTCTGAAACATTGGCGTTTCTTGATGATACAACAATAAAGGCTTCTACTTTGCAATCACCACTAGCATTAGCACACATCAGAGAGTATGCTAGTCTTTCATAGGCTTATGTCTCTGGGAGTGCCTTTTCCTCCTGAGTAATGTAGGGTCCTGTTTGGCAATTTTCTTCCATACAGGCTGTTTCGTCTCAATTAAACACTTGTTTCAGGTTTCAGTCTTTCGCACTGTCTATGTAATCTTGAAATTCCTTCTATATTTTTTCAGCTGTTTTTGGTCCGAACTGGCAGCTCACCATGCCTTTATCACACTATGTATGCCACTATTGATTCTTACATACTCTCAAAACCAACCTTTGCTGGACTTAAATTCACTCCACATCACCACTAGCTGCAGGCATTTTTCTAAATTAATTCGTCTGCAATCTTTCCAGCCTTTTCACAAATGATCGCTTGAGAGATGCTATCTCCTGCTATCTGTTTTTATTTATCCATACACAATAACGTCTCTCTACATTTTACTATCACTTGCGATCTCTGTTTCGAAAACAAAGTTGCACCTTTGGCAAGAACAGCTTCCTTGATTGCCGTTTTCTGGCCATAATTAGTAGCGATGGTTGATTGCGGGTTTTGTGTACAACCTGGCCAGCTCGGAGACACGCACTCCCATTTCATTCTTAGCAATGATTTCTTTTCTTCATATTCTATAGGTAATTCTCACCTTTTTGCTGTAGGGTCTGGCACTAAGAAGCTTCTTGGGGCCATGGTGACTTATTTTGCTGTGCAATCACTAAAAAGGCTGTAAATGAAATGTCTCCTATTGATGTTTGGATGTGACCACGGTGGCTGGCTAGTAAAACATGGCACACGGGACAGTAGGCGCCGCTGAGGCGCAAGTGGACGTTGTCTCAAACGGAACGAATCGCAATTGGGCAGTTTTTCAGCGCTAGCCGACGGCAAAATTTTTGCGTTTTAAATGGATCGCTAGCCGGATTTAACGTTTATGCGGATGCGTTCGTTTAGCGAAGGAGTCCACTGTATTTTATATTATTATATTATACGTATTTTATCTATACTCTTATTGTTATTCATTGATATTATTATTATTCATATAAATAATTGTTAATTTATATTCACACAATATAAGCTTTACTGTTATTCCTTATTGCAATAATTGTAAAATAATGTCAACTCATTCACGACTGCACATTGGAATAGACAGTGACGTCCATTTGTTTAACTCTGATACAGCCAAGCAATGGGCGATTTCTCCTAGGTTGGAGCTCTTTTCAAGGTACTTTCTGTTGTGAAAGCCAATTAATATCATATCTATTTCTGTAATATATCTTCCATTCTATCAAATGAGACCAAAGAAAAACGATAATACAACCATAAAAACCATTCAAATTTACCGCTAAGGGGTGGCTAATTGCTGAAAAGTGAAAACTCATTATTTATGCTTAGATTTCTTTCATTTTTGGTGTTACGTTAAGAAGATCTTTCATTCATACATTGCCCAAGTTTAAATAAGATGTCCAAACAAACAAATGAGATACCAATTCCTGAGATCAAGAGCAGTGTCCCTCACCAGGTCAAGGAACCTGCCTTGAGTTCTGCTCGTTTGTGGAAATTTTGTTTGCATATGGAAGCAAAAAAATTGACCCATCGATGCTGTATTTGGAAAAACTCACACGTGGACCGTCGCAAGTAGAGGTTCACTGTATTGGTTAGATGGGGTAGTAAAAGTAATTGCTAGGGT
>NW_026474051.1:0-10537 GCF_026875155.1 Cherax quadricarinatus
GGGTTTGGGGGCCCCATTTTTCGGGGCTAAGAAGACACCATCTCCTCGATGGAGCGCCAAAAAGCCCACCACCACCTCAAGGAGTGCCAAGAAGACACCACAACCCCCAGGGAGTCCCAAGAAGACACCACCACCTCGAGGAGTGTCAAGAAGACACCACCACCTCAAGGGAGTGCCAAGAAACACCAAACCTCGGGGGAGTGCCAAGAAGACACCACCACCTCGAGGAAGTACCAAGAAGACACCCCACCTCGAGGAAGTACCAAGAAGACACCACCCCCCTCGAGGAAGTACCAAAAAGATACCCCCAAACCTCGGGGAAAAGTACCAAGAAGGACACCACCACATCGAGGGAGTGCCAAGAAGACACCACCACCTCGAGGAAGTACCAAAAAGAAAACCACCACCCTCGAGGAAGTACCAAGAAGACACCACCACCTCGAGGAAGTACCAAAAAGACACCACCACCTCGGGGAAAAGTACCAAGAAGACACCACCACCTCGAGGAAGTACCAAGAAGACACCACCACCCTCGGGGGAGTCCCAAGAAGACACCACCACCTCGAGGAATTACCAAGAAAAACACCCCCACACCTCGAGGAAGTCCCCAAGAAGACACCCCCCACCTCGAGGAAGTACCAAAAGACACCCCCAAACCTCGAGGAGTACCAAGAAAACACCACCACCTCGAGGGAGTACCAAGAAACCCACCACCTCGAGGAAGTACCAAGAAGATACCACAACCTCGAGGAAGTACCAGAAGAAACCCCCAAACCTCGAGAATACCAAGAAGATACTTGGTTCCTGCCTCTAACAAAGTGTGATGTGAAATATGTCTTGGAAAAACAAATAACGTGCTAATACCATTATTCCCCTCCTCGAGCTTACCAATAATTGAAACCCGTTAACTATATTTCAGAGTTTATTTCGTCATTAGATCTTAAAAAGGGATAATTTACAATGTCTAAAGAAGGCTTATAGATGTACAGTTTTGTATTTAAGGTTTTTTATAGGGTGATGATACCCAAAGAAGGATAGTGTAACGTCCTGTGGATGGTTCACTATTGTTTACCCCTATCCTACTATCCCCCCCCCCCACCATCACAGTTACCATCTCCCTTATTTTTATTGTTCTTCTCTATATTCCTTCTGTTATATTACAGTCTCTTTACGTCAGTTTTAATCAGGGATAAACTTCCATATGGTACGGAGTAGAGTGTTAACAGTCTGTTTAATCAAAGGTATGTAACACCGAGTTATAATCTGCACCTGTGAACACTTGTCTAACACCTGTGTAACACCTGTGTTGCAGAGAAAACACAGCTCGTTTCATTCTCATTTGCGTTTTCGTCTTTAGATCCTTTTGTTAAGTTCTCATTTAACATAAAATTAGACACTTGCAACAATTTAAAAGCAAATTAAACCTGTGAAACAATTTTGAAAAATTAACAGTGTGCAACAATTTTCAAAAAAATTTGACCATGTGCTCATAAATTGCGGTTCTCCGAACCTTTTGTCTTATTTTCATGTAACCTTCAATTAGTGGGAAAAACGACGAACTGGAACAAGGAACAAGGACACGGGTGCAAAGAGAAAAACATAACAAACCAAAGGTAAATTATGCAGCAACAGTCTTCAAAAACCCCAAACCCACTAACAAAAATAAACCCCAAACCCTTTTTCAGTGCTACCAAAGGAATCCCTTTAAAACCCCTATTGTTTTCGGTGAAAGGGGTCCCATAAAACCCAAAACCCCTCTCATGTTTTAAGCATATTGGACAACCAGGGTTTTAGTTTTAATTACCTTTTCTGGGCGTCTGTACTCTTATCGATACATTTCCAAAAAATATTTTCCCTATTTCCTTTCAAATCTGTATTGTAAAAGGGGTCATTATATATTTCGCTTGATAAAATACATGTTTAACTGTCTGTATCGTAACTGTTTGTTTTATACGTCGTAATATGTAATTTTCCTGGGGGGAGGGGTTCAAAAAGCCATTGTGAACTTCTACAACAACGTTTCGTCCAGAGTTTTAAAACTCGATAAAGTTTTCATAAAGGTATACAATACAGACAGGAAAAAAATTAGACATGTGAAACTTCGGGGTATCTGTTTTTGAAAAACTTTCGCCTCCAGGGTTTTATCAGTAGGCATAATGTGAAAAATTTTTGACAAATGATGAGGAATCTGTCCCTCACCCTTTTTAAGATGGTTTTCCCTAGGAACTCGGTTCCTAGGTAACAAGTAGTCTTGAGGCTCCGAGTTCCTTCAAGATTCGGTGTCTTCAGTTACTTAATGAGGGATGATTCCTCATCTTTTGTACTAGTTCTTCAATTTAGGGCCTTGTATTGTACTGATAACGCACTGAGGAGAAGCGCTAATAGTTATTAATGAATTGTTACGATTTTTCAAGTTTTTCCATCAAAAAAGCTCTAATCTCTGAATGACCGCTCACTAGAGCCCTTTCCCCCCCGCTACCCCCGTTACTAGTCTTTCCAACCCCCCAAACCACCATTACTGTCCTTTCAACCAGTACCCCCTTCTAGTCCTTTCCAACCAGCTACCCCCGTTACTAGTCCTTTCCAACCAGAAAACCCCTTATTCCTTTCCACCACTACCACCTTACTATCCTTTCCAAACCCAGCTACCCCTTATAGTCCTTTTCCCAACCATACCACCGTTACTATCCTTTCCCAACCACTACCCCCATTATAGCCCCTTTTCAACCAGTACCACCATTACAGAGTCCTTTCTAACCGCTTACACTTAAAATCACAATGTTATAATCGACTTTTTGATACCAACCAAACACCCCACCACAACCACATCTAACCCCCAACAACCAAAATCCACCACCATGTCTCAAGCCACCGCCTCCACCACATCCAATAAACAAAACCGGGAAGTAAGATGCATAAGAATTTTAAAGGGAACTCGTGTGGAACTACACCCTTGAAGAAGGCATTTACCGAAGACATGGAGACTCGTAGACAATGGACAGTATCACACAGGAAAAGGGAGTACGCGGACTGGGGAACGTGAACAAAGGACGGAACTGAATCAAATCAAAATAATGGACGTTTTGTATTTTAAAGGGGAAACAATGAAAAACCAGTCGGGCTGAACTTTAACACCGATAAATAAAATCGGGAATGAATTCAAAAAAAAGGGAAAAAACTACACAATTAAATTCTTGTAAGCCTTACGACTTCAATGTAAAATCAAATTTATTTAAAAAAAATAAAAATAATAATAATTAATAAAAAAATAATAAAATAATATAATTAAAACGTTAAAAATGGTTAAAAAATATGACAAGCTAAAGATTAAAACACATGTGCATGGGTTTGGATCGTTTATTTCATTACTAAAAAGAAATGAAATATGTAATCATTTCCAAAACCTTGGGGAAAAAAGTATTTGAGGGGGTAGTCCTCGTCTGGAGAAATTCAGCCCATGGTCTGGAAGATCAAGAACATAAGAAGGGGCTTACTGGCCCATACAGGCAGTCCTTATCAAAACCACCCCCCCACCCAGTGCTCTTCTGCTGAAGTATCTAAAAAAAGCCTCTAAAGACAGTACACCTCTTTTTTTCGATTCCCAAAGTTAATGAAAAAAAACAAAAGAAAGACGCGATAAGACTGCAAAAACGTGGATAGCAAAAGACGAACTGACAGTTGATGGGAAAAGAAGACGGGGGCGAGACTGTACTGATTGAAAAAATCCCTCGCCTAAGACAATGGGAAAGGGAATCCAGAAGAATGTGTCAACCAGACTATCATAGTTGTACATGTGTAGTAAGTGTAGCGGGGAAACCCCCCACGACATCCCCTTTCCCTCAATTCTTTTTTTACCCGTGTATGCCCAAAGTTTTTTCAGTTGCTTTCCTGAGAAAAAAAGGGGAAAGAGAAGGGGATTGCTTTTCTTGGATGAAAGAAAGGATTGGATGCTGAGCTGATAAAACCAAGACATAGGACTTTGCATGACAAAACGAATGGATCATAGAATATATAAAAAGGGAAGAGAGAGAGAGAAGAAAGGAGAGAGAGAGAGAGGATGTCAAAGAGAAAAAATTGGTCAGCCAAGTAAAAAGTAGGGGGGCACAATGTCAAGCTGGAGTAGTATGTTTCTACACACCTAAAAACGACACCCCGAAGACTGCCGCTCGAAACATCTAGAGATAAGCTAAACGTATATTAGATAAAAATTTACTGATTGCACCCGAGCACAGGCAAGTTAAAAAATTTCCGGAGATCAGAAAAGAAAACCGGTGACGGAGCAAAACGGGGGAGGTGGGGGGGGAACAGGGGACAAAACTTTGGGCCGGGAAAAGCCCCTTTCGATAAGAATTGCACCAAAACGTTTACCGAAAATTGGGCATCGCAGAAGGAAAGAAAAGTGTAACAAAAAGCCCTGTAGTCTCTCTCTATATATAAAATATATAAATATAATATATATAATATATTTTTATATTATATATATATATATATTATATATATATCGTGCCAAAATAGGTAAAATTGGGTCAATTGTAAGGTCATATAAAATAAAGTCCTTTCAAAAAAAAATTTTATCTTTAAAGATATATATTTTTTTTTTTTTATGTTATTGAAAAAATTTAATAATTTTGTCCCAAAAAGAACGTTAGAAAACTTCCCTACCTTATTTGCCCCTTTAAAAACTAAAAATATTTTAGAAAATTTACAAAATAAATAAAAAACAAGTGAAATAATTTTTACTTTTGGTCAAATGATTTTTTTGCGAAATTATTACTACACAAAATTTCGTTTTCCTTTTTGCAAGAAGGTGTTGCTATTTAAGTATAAATCAAAATTTTTACCTATTCAGCAATATATATATTAAATAAAATATAAAAATAAAAATTTTTAATATAAAAATTATATTATATTTTTAATTATTTTTTCCTCTAGTCCTCTGCGCGCACACACAAACCACACACACCCCAACACCACACACACACACAACACCACACACAACCCCAACACACACGCGCCACACGCACACACACATACACACACAACACACATACATACATACACATACATAACCACACAACGCACAGCCACACCACCCAAAAAACACCAAACACAAAACAACATACACACATACAACACACACACAAACACCAACACACCACCCCAACACACGACACACACAACACAACATACACACTACATACATACACATAAACACACACACACACACACACCACCCACAAAACACCACACCACACACAACATCAACCACAACATACACATAAATACAACACAACGCACACCACACATACAAAAAAACCACACAAACCCCAAAAACAAAATAAAACCCAAGAATAAAATGAACAATATTCAGAAAAAGAGAAAATTCATAATTCTCACGTATATATAAAAAAATCAAAATAACACGATCAAAAAACCCAAAAAAAAAAAAAAGAAAATTTGTTAATTGATGAAGGGACTTCAGTGCATTTTTAAGTACATCTGGGAGGAAATAACAAAATGCTTATTTTAAAAACCATAATTTTTAAAAGGGAGCGGAACCCAGGGGAAAGGGCCTGGGTCAATGAAAAAAGCTCCAGCTGCGAGATTGAACTGAGACCCCGTCAGGAAAATCGTCCGTGTCCTGAAAACCTTGCTGACCAAACCCAGAAATTCCCCCGGGCGGGGAAGAAATGATAGAGAAAGGGCCATGGGAAATAGGGAAACAAACAACGTAAAAAAAAACGAAAATTGAAACTACGTGGAAAAATGAGAATCTTGCGGGCGATATCTAAAAAGATGAGAGGAACATGTAAATCTGTAAAAACGGGCGGGTTTAAAATTTTTCAGTAAACAGGTTTTTAAAAATTCTTTCAAAACCAAGTTCAAACATTCCTTCGGGAAAGAGGTTCAAAATTCCTTCAGTAACGGTTCAAATTTCCCTTTAGTACACAGGTTCAAAAATTCCCTTTAGTAACAGGTTTTAAAAATTCCCTTTGTAAACAGGGTTTAAACATTCCTTTAGAAACAAGTTCAAACATTCCTTCAGTACACAGGGTTTAAATTTTCCTTCTACACAGGTTCAAATATTCTTCAGTACACAGGTTTTAAACATTCCCTTTAGAAACAAGTTCAAACATTCCTTCAGTAAAACAGGTTCAAACATTTTTCAGTAAACAAGTTAAACTTTCCCTTTAGTACACGGGTTTAAACATTCCTTCAGTAAACAAGTTCAACTTCCTTCAGTACAAGGGTTTAAACTTCCTTCAGTACAAGGTTCAAAACTCCCTTTAGTCACAGGTTCAAAACATTCCTTCGTACACAGGTTCAAATTTCCTTCAAAAGGTTCAAATTCCCTTTAGTACACAGGTTCAAACATTCCTTAGTAAACAATTCAAACATCCTTCAGTACACGGTTCAAACTTCCTTCAGTAAACAATTCAAACATTCCTTCAGACAAGGGTTTAAACAATTCCCCAGTAACAGGGTTTAAATACCCTTCGTACACAGGTTCAAACATTTCCTTCAGTAAACAGGCTCAAACTTCCCTTTAGTTCACAGGGTTTAAACATTCCTTTATAAAAAAGTTCAAACATTCCTTTTGTACACAGGTTCAAAAAATCCCTTTAGTACAAGGTTTTAAACTTCCTTCAGTAAAAAGGGCCCAAAACCCTTTTTAACAGGTTCAAACATTCCTTCAGTAAACAGGGTTAAAAAATTCCCTTTATCACAGGTTCAAACATTGCTTCAATACACAGGTTCAGATACTCCCAATACAAAGGTTTAAAAAAATCCTTCAATACAAAGGGTTTAAGATAATCATTCAAAACAAATGTTTAAGATAATCCTTCATTACAAAGGGTTTTAAAAAAATTCTTCAAAACAAAGGCTCAAAAACCTTCAAAAACCCGATTTAAAATAATCCTTTGATCAGAGGTTTAAACACCTTTCAATGCTAAGGCTCAAAAAAACCTTTTAATACAAAGGGTTTAAGATAATCCTTCATAATAGGTTCAAGAAATCCCTCAAAACGAAAGGGTTCAGCACTCACTACACCCGGGTTTAAAAAATCCTTTAATACAAAGTTTCAAGATAACCCCATACAAAAAGGTTTTAAAAAAACGCGATAAACTTAAGAACCGAATGACTTTTTGGGAGAGATTACGGGGTCCCTTTTTACGGTGTGTGTTGGGTGGTGTGTTGGTGTGTGGTGTGTGGTGGTGGTGTGTGTGGTGTGTGGTGTGTGTGTGTGTGTGTGTTTTTGTGTGTGTTGTGTGTGTGTGTGTGGGTGTGTTGTGTGGTGTGTTTGTGGTGGTTTGTTTGTGGTGTGTTGGTGTTTTTTGTGGAGCTGAGCTTTTTAAGGGGCCCGAAACAAAAAACATACAGAACAGTACTTGCATAATACCAGCGTAGGGTTTTTATTCCTCTAGAGTTTTTTCCCTAGAGTTGCTTCCTCTACGGTTCTTTCCTGTAGACGTATTCCCCAAAAGTTTTTTTCCTCTAGACAAATATTCCCCAGGTTGTATTCCCTAGAGTAATATTTCCCAAGAGTAGTATTCCCCCTACAAAATCATCCAAATGGGATTTTTTCATGTATAATGTGTACGATCATCCAGAGGGCCCCCATGGTGACCCCAAGAGGTCACCAAAAAAAACAGTTCCCCATCCAAGAAGGAGGAGGGTCCCTACCCTTGGATTCCTGATGACCTCACAAACCCCCCCTCCCCTCCTCTCCTTCCTTTTTCCTTTTCCCCCGCCCGGCGCGAGTGGGGAAAGGTTTCAACACTGTCTCAACACTATTTTTCAATGTTGTCCATTTATCCTAAGTGTTTTTTTGCAAAATGACTGAGGCCTGTTTCTGAGCACCAGACTATGGTTCAAACCCACACCAGCGCCCCCCTTTTTTTGTGTCTATAAAAAACCCCAAAAGCAGTAATTCTTGATGCTTTCCTCTGTCAAAAAAAAAAAAAAAAAAAAAAAAAGCTAACAGTTTTAAAAAAAAGGCAAAGGTCTGAAGGGTATCCCCATTTTCCATTTACGACCCTTAATTTTTTTTATAGTTTTGGCCATTTTTCTAAAATTTTGGGCAAAAAAAATTTTTTAGCATAATTCTCTGCTACCTTACTTACCTCTCTGTGCCACCTGGTTGCCCAGGTGGTTTTTCATCCCTCTTATTTTCAGCCGTGGGGCTGGTTTTTGATGGTAAACTGGCCCCTGTTAACAGTCAAAGGGATGATTTTTGTACTTTGGGGGGTCACTTTTTTTTTTCCCAACTTTATAAATTACAAACTGTTGAACATTAGTTCAAGTACAAAAACGTGTTGTTGGCATACCCTTCATGGTGGCGCGCCCCGGCTGGCCTCCAGAACTTTCCTCCCCCCCATTCCTTGCATGTCTCAAGAACCTCTCCTCCTCCTTGGAGGCTTTAAGGTCTCCCTTTTGTCTTCGTTTTTTTTTAAATTTTCTAAATTTTCTTCCTAACAACCTGAAGAACCCCTTTTCTTCCTTTCTCAATTCGTAATGTTCAAGAAACCTTCTCTTTTCCTCCTCCTTCTGTAAAGTTTTAAGAACCCTTCCTTTACTCATTTTTTTTCTGAAACTTTCAAGACTCACTTCCCCCCCTCCTCCATGCTCCTTTCCTGGCAAGCTTCAAGAGTCTTTTTCTTCCCTTTACCTTAAAAAAATTGGCCTTGATCTAAAACCCTTCACAGTTATCATTTTCAACTTTTATCCCCTCTTCCGCATCTTCCTCCCTCTTTCCCCTCTCCAGATCCCCAACAACCCCAAACCTTGCGACCCCCTTAAACCCTCCTTACGCCCTTCCCAAAACCCCTATCCAAAGGTAGAGGCCCCAGGGGTGGCGACGCCTCCCCCATGCTTCCCCTTCACCCCCAACACCCCCAGACTCCTCCCTGTAATCAGGGCATAATAGACATCCCCCCCCCCCTTTTCCCCATTACACCCCCACAGTGTCACCCCCCGTGGCACCCTTTCCCCCACAATCACCCCTTCCCCGGGGTGCTAAGGGGTTTCCACGGGACTGCGACTGCTGCTTGTGACATGCTAAGCCTCGACTATGTTAATAGTAGGGTTTTAAACCCATAGAAAGATCAGAACCACCCCCCCCCCCCCTTCGCTCAAGGCTGGAAAAATGCTGATTCCTTTTACTATCAAGGATATTTACCCTAGAACCCGAAATAGTCGGCCACGCGAATTCTCTCGCCGTTGCCACCCCAAATATTTTTAAGTCTCTAGGAGGGGATTAGGAGGGGAAAAATGGGGGATTCACCCTTTAAACCTTTTGATCCCCCTAAAACTTCCTTCTTCTTTTCTCGATTTATTTTTTCCCCCCACCCCTCCCAAACTTCAGATTCCCTCCTATATTCTTCCCTCTCTCTCCCCACATTTTTTACCTATGAAAGGCATGAATTTGTTGGGAACCATTTTCGAATAAAAAAGGGAAAGGAAAATTGTGTTTTCTTCGTCATACCCATTTATTGACCCGAAAATTTGACCTGAATGTTGACCCGAAGTTTGACCGAATTTTGACCTGAAGTTTGCCTGAAGGTTGACCTAAAGTGTTGGGCCGGAGTGTTACCTAAGTCTGACCCGAAGTGTTGGCCCGGAGTGTTGACCTGAAGGCTGACCTGAATTTGACCCCAAAAAACAGCTTACTGGCCTTGTTTAAAACGAGCTATTATTCTATTAATTACTACGGGAATCTAAACTCATATGGGCATACAGCTCTGGGGAAAGGGGGGCAAAGGGTTTGGGCCAAGTAAGTGGAGAGTGCTCCCTTCCCCCGGATCAAGTGCCCTTCAGAGGTAAAGGATTCTACCTACGAGCCTAAAATAAAACCAAAGTATTGACCCGAGAAGTCTAAATTAAGGAAGGCAAATGCACTAACGCTGGGTAAAATTGAAATAGACGGAAGAAAAAATCTCCACCACTGCACAGAACCAAAATCCCCTTTTTTTCTTTGCAACTCTTAAAAAAGGGATTCATCGGTGTGAGGGACTATCCCCCCCATAACTTATCTTCTACAGTATTTGTCGACATATTCGATGAAAAAGCCATTGCCCCCGAGAATGTTTCACAATAAAGATACACAGATACTGCACCTGTGTTCATTTTTTCAACCGTCGTGTAGCATCCAAACACTTTGAAAGTTTGAAGCCGATCGGAGGGACTTCCAAAATATCGCAAGGAAACTACTACTCTCTTACGATTAGTTGACGCCTGATTTCGATTTACAGACTGTTATATTATTTCAATGATTGCAAGGACACCGTTGGAGTAATATTCGTAACGTCAACCCCATCTAGGAGTGCTGGTGAAGGGGTTTTTGATCCCAAAAAATTGAGGCTACTTTTTCCCCTTTCCCTTGGGGTTAAATGCTTACCCTCCATTCCCTGATATTTTTTTTTTTAACCCCCCTCGGTTTTAGATCTTTCTTACAACAAAAAAAAACAAAAAAGCAATAATAAATAATAATAAAAAAATAATAAAAAAATATAAAAAAATAATAATAATTTTTTTA
>NW_026474052.1:0-10991 GCF_026875155.1 Cherax quadricarinatus
AGCCACAATCTTTTAACCCCTTTTCCTGCCTACCAAAACTTTCTAACACCTTTCCTGCCTAGCCACAATCTTTCTAACACCTCTCTTCCTACCAACCATAACGTTTCTAACATACGTGCACACACATCCACAATAATAATATTATGTGTGTATGTGTGTGTTGTGTGTATGTATGTGCGCGAGTGTGTGTGTGTGTGTGTGTGTGTGTGTGTGTGTGTGTGTGTGTGTGTGTGTGTGTGTGTGTGTGTGTGTATGCGTGTGTGCGCGAATTACATACAACTAACTTCAAGAGTTAATTTTCTATTCCGAAATTAATTAAATTTGCATTTTTTTGAGTGCAGTGCAACACTGCTTACCAAATTACATTGCTCCAGTATTTGTGCTTAATCAAATCAATTCATAAAAATATCTTACTACATAAAAACATTTCTCGTACCTTCAGCTTATATTTACATCTCTATATGTACTCACAACATTAATTTCCCTTTCTGATTTAAGTGGCACATATTGCCTACAGTATAATCATGTTTGAAGAGAAATGGTTTCCAGAGTTAATCTTTATACCGACAATGGTTCTGTATAGTAAAGGCCACAAGTTCAAGTAATGTGACATTTTGGCAACGTTTCGCTCTCCAGGAGCTTTGTCAGGCCGTTACCTCAACGGCTTGACAAAGCTCCTGGAGAACGAAACGTTGCCACAATTCACATTAGTTGCAATTGTCTTTTTACAATACATATTGTGGGTAATTTTCTACCAACATATAGACAATGGTTCTCATCAGTTCAGTTTCTTCAAGTCAGGTCTGTCATAACTCTTCAATAACGAAGAATTCGCAACTTGCCACGTTTTCAATACATTTAGTCAATTGTTATATCGCTTCCTTGTAATCCTCTTCTATATTTTTTCCTCGAAATCCATTGATATTTTAAACGTCTGTTAATTTTAGAACTGTTCACGTCTATTTTTAAATGCAGTTCAGTTGTGGAATTATACATTCACAGTCAGAGATGTATCAGATATCCGCATCCGCGTCACATCCGCACAATTTCCTACTTACGCAGCTGCATTTTACCGTAAACAGATATCGCATATGTATCCGCAAAATAAGTAAGATATCCTAATACACATTCACATCCACAAATATCTAAATTTTCACATCCGATTCATCTCTATCACAGTCCTGCTAGGCAAGTTTCCCTAGTATACTCAACAGCCTTTTCTACCAATTCATATTCTTCTGTAGCGTATTGTCTTGCACACATCAATTGCAAATACCTTCCTGCGAATATCTGGCTTCATATCCAGGCACCATTCTGTGTTGATACCTTGTTTCAGGTATTGTAAAACCACATCTTACAATGGGGAATATTTTATGGTGTACATATAAGCCAGCGAAAAACTTCTGTGGAATCAACTCTACTAAGAGGGTCGTCGTAAAAGCAACACCAACACCAGAAGAATTTTTCTAATTTCTTGTGATATTCTCCTTTACACCTCTGATCTTACATCCCAAACACTGCAACATGGGAATCCACATCTACGTTCAGTTTCAGGCTTTCTCCCATCCATCCTTGCTGCTTTTTCCATTTTCATATATTCTTCTGAGTTATTCACATCATTCTCTAATATATCTTATTGTTCCATATATCAAGTATGAAATTTGTGTTTCCATTTCGTTAAATACATTACTAAAACTCAAAAATTTACGTCTCTGAGGTGAAGACTCACTGCAGACCGAGGTTAGTTAAGGTTAGTCGGGAAACAGGACAAGTGTTTCCTGACGCGGGTCTTAGTCATATGATGACCCGCCTTTGGAGCTTTTGTCATCTGACCGAGGCCTTCCGCTGGCTTACCCCTCCATCCCTTTAAAAATAATAATATAATTATATATGCAGACCGAGCTTTTATTGCGACTCTTTGCTCTGTGTAGAGCAATACACAACAAGTCATCTTAAAGCTCTGTATAGAGCGAAACGTTATCTCAAAGCCACGTTCTTCTGCAAAGTGCAACTCTTCTCTCACTATTTTTAGCAGTACCCCATTTGGGGCCCAACATCTCTTCATTTCTCTCTCAACTTCTCTGACTTCTCTCTCAGCATCCCACAACTTTCTCGCTAAGATAAATTTATTTTCTCCCTGGCTTTCTCACCATAATTATTTCTTTACAGAACAGTTTTTTATTTAAAAAAAAATTGCCTGAAATACTCCCCCTGTAACCTATTTTCCACTTAGGCCGCAATTTTCCGACACACACCCACACACACACACACACACCACACACACACACACACACACAACCCCACACAAAAAGGTCCCTCAATCCTTTAGCCTTAAGAGGAAGTGGGCCCGCCCCTCAGCTTAAGGGACTGACCACCACCTTTTTTGACCTAAAATTGTTTCACCCGGAAATTTTCTTTCTGCATTTGACTGAAGACTCCTGCTGAGAGAAGCGGGTTTTAAACGATAAAAAATTCTTTAATGTTGTACTTTTTGTTTCATTCAGCCGCTTTTCGACAGGGGGACCCATCAATAAAAAAGAACAGTTATAAAACAAAAATATTTATGTTGTTGCTGGAGACCCAAAAACGACTGATGAATTTCCCCCAGGAAAACCAAAAAAAAAAAAAATCCAAAATTTTTTCTTTCCTTCCGGTTTAAGTATAATGTATACATTTTATGTATAATTTATGACTTAGTCGATGTTTTGTTTTCCCCTATGGTCTTTGTACTTTTACTTTAAATTTGGGGACGTTTTTAAAAATTCTGCTTTTACGTTTTTACAAAACCCTTAAACATAAGCAAAAATTTTCCCCGGGTCGAATTTTCCCCTCTTTACCCTTTACGACAAAAGTTTCGGGCCCCTACGTGAGCTTTTTTTGTCCTTTTATAAAATCCCCCTGTGGGGCAGACGTTTTTCCCAAAAAACACATTTTACTGCTTTTTGTGTTAAAATTTTTTCCCCGATGGGATTTTGAAACCCTTTATTTCCACCTTGTCCCGTATTTTTTAAACATTCACGTACCACATCATAAACCCCAAAAGCCATATATTATAATATTATTAAAACCCTTTTAAACCCAAACGAAAATAAAGGGCCCCGGTTTAGTTTATATAGTGCTTTTAAAAAAAGCCACTGAAACCTCATCAGACATTCCTCAAAAAAACAAAAAAGGGATAAAATAGGGTATAACATGCCCCCGAAACCTCATCAACAATTTCCCCAATAGTCCCAAAAAGCCCATAAATAGTGATAAATCATGCCACTTTAAAACCCCCCTCAACATTCCTCCAAAAAGTCATAAAAAGGGGTATAAAGCGATATAACATGCCACGAAAACCCCTTAGACATTTCCCCAATTGCATAAGTGATTATAAAAAATATAACATGCCACTGAAAAACCTCATAGACATTCCACAATAGTCATATAGTGACTTATAGTGATGTAACATGCCACTGAAACCTCATCAGACATTCCACAATAGTCATATAAATGATTAAAAGTGAAAAAAACATGCCAAATGAAAAACCCCATTTGACATTCCACAAAAAATCCCTATAGTGATATATAGTGATATAACATGCCACTGAAACCCCAACAATTTTTCCACAATAAATCCCTATAGTGATATATAGGGGAAAAAATTAAAAAAAAAAAAAGGGGCCCCTGAAACCCATCAGACATTCCACAATAGTCATATTTTTGCATATAGTGATTAAAATGCCCCTGAAAAACCCCTCAGAAAAATTCCACAATAGTCATAAATGACCCCTTTGGATTTAACAACCACTGAAAAAAACCCCTCAGAAAATTCCTCAATAGTCATATAGTGATATATAAGGGAATAACCCGCCACTGAAACCTCATAGACCTTCCACAAAAAGTCCTAAAAAGGGGACATATTGTGATTTAACCCTGCCACTGAAACCCCCTCAATATTCCCCCAAAATTCCCCATAGTGATATATAGTGATAAACATGCCCCCTGAAACCCATCAATATTTCCCCAATAGTCCCTATAGTGACATACCCGTGATGAAAAATGCCACTGAAAAACCCCTTAATATTCCTCAATAGTCAAAATAGTGATAAAAACAAAGCCCTGAAACCTACCAAAACATTCCACAAAAAGTCATAAAGTGACATATATTGATGTAACAGCCACTTTAAAAACCCACAATATTCCTCAATATTCCCAAAAAGTGACATATAGTGAGGTTTAAAAAGCCACGAAACCTCATCAGATATTCCTCAATATTTATATAGTGATATATAGTGGGTTAACATTCACTGAAACCCATCAGATAACCTCAATAGTCAATTTGTGATATAAAGTGATATAACATGCCCGGGAAAATTCATCCCGACATTCCACAATATCACAAAAGCATATTTTGGGCGAAACCCTGCCACTGAAACCCCCCCCAAAATTCCCCCAATTTCATATAGTACCCTATAATGATATAACAAAGCCACGAAACCTCATCAGACATTCCAAAATATCATAAAATGACATATAGTGGGTTTTAACAAAGCCAAATGAAACCCATAATTTTTCCTCAAAAATTTATATAGTGACAAATAGTGAAGAAAAAAGGCCCCTGAAA
This sequence comes from Cherax quadricarinatus, assembly GCF_026875155.1. Taxonomy (NCBI): domain Eukaryota; kingdom Metazoa; phylum Arthropoda; class Malacostraca; order Decapoda; family Parastacidae; genus Cherax; species Cherax quadricarinatus. Next base: position 4,607 of record NW_026474052.1, read on the forward strand.
CCCTTTATCAACATTTCCCCAATACCAAAAGTGGGTTACAGTGAAATTTAAAATGCCACTGAAACCCCCAGATATTCCTCCCAAAAGTCATATAGTGATATATATTTATACAAAAATGCCACGAAAAACCCCATCAGACTTCCCCAATAGGGCATATATGACATAAAAAGGGGTAACCGCCACGAAACCCAACAGGGTATTACACAAAATTCAAAATATGACCCAAAATGATATAACCCTGCCACTGAAACCTCAACAGACAATTTCCCCCAAAAACAAAAAAGTCCCCTTTTGTTGAAGAAAAATCCCCTTAAAAACCCCTCAACATTCCACAATAGTCCCTATAGTGGAAAAAAAAATTTATATAACCTGCCCCCGAAAACCTCATCAACATTCTACAAAAGTCCCCAAAAGTGCAATAGTGAAATAAAATGCCAAAAAACCTCCCCCAGAAAAATTTTCCCCAAAAAGCCCTATAGTGATAATAGTGAAATAACATCCCACCGAAACCCAACAGAAAAATTTTACAATAATTTATATAGGAAATAAAGGGGAAAAAAACATGCCACGAAACCTCATCCAAATTTTTCCACAATAGTCATATAGTGGGTTTTAGTGAAAAAAACATCCACTGAAACCCCATCAGGTTTTTCCCCCAAAAGTCCCAAAAAGTGACTAAAAGTGATTTTAAACCTGCCACTGAAAACCCCAACAGACATTCCAAAAATCATATAGTGACAAAAAGGGGAATTTAAAACCACTGAAAACCCCTCAGATAAAAAACCCCAAAAGTCATTTTATTAATATAAAAGGGTAAAACATGCCCCCTGAAACCTTTTCAGACTTTTCCCTTTAAAAAGACATATAGGGAAATATAAGGCTATAGCCTGCCACGGGAAAACCTTTATCAAACCCTTCCTCAAAATCATAAAAGCGAAAATAGTTATAAATCATGGGCCCCTGAAAAACCCCATCAGACATTTTCCCAATAGTCCCTATAGGGATATATAGCGATATAACACGCCCTGAAAAACCCCATTTTGAAAATTCCACAATAGTCATATATGAAAAATATTTATAAACATGTCCCTGAAACCTCATCAGATATTCCACAATAGTCAAAAAGTGGGCTTATTTGGAGTAACATGCCACTGAAACACCCTCAAAACAATTTCCCCCAAAAGTCATTAGTGACAAAATAGTGATTTTAACAAGGGCCCCAAAACCCTTTTCAATATTCCACAATAGTCCCTATAGGATATATGGGGAAAAAACATGCCACTGAAAAAACCCATCAACATTCCACAATAGTCATATAGTGACATATAGGATAAACATGCCATGAAACCTCATCAGATTAAACAAAAAACAGTCCCCCTAAGGACATGCAGTGATATAACATGCCACTGAAACCTCATCAACATTCCACAATAGTCATAAGTGACAATATGTATAAAAATGTCAATGAAACCTCCCCCCAAAAATTCCACAATAAATCATATATGACCCAAAAAAATGATGTAACAAGCCACTGAAAAACCCCTCAATTTTTCCCAAAAAAACCCTATAGTGGGTAAAATTTATATAACATGCCACTGAAACCTCATAAAACATTTTAACAATATCATATAGAACATTAAAAAAGTAACATTTCCACTGAAAAAAATCAGATATTCCCCCAAAAGTCACAAAAGAAATATATTTATGTATCATGGGCCCCAAAAAACTCATCAGCAATTTGAAAAATATCCAAAAAAGGACTATTGTCATATAGTGATATAGTATATATCATATAGTGAATATAGTAAGTAACATGCCACTGAAACCCATTTGATATTTCCCCAATAGTCCCTATAAATGATATAACATGCCAAAAGAAACCTCATCAGAAACCAAAAAAAAACAAAGTCATATAGGACATATAGTGATGTAAAAATGCAACGAAACCCACACATATTCCCCAATATTTATAAATTTTTCAAATAGTATGTAACGTGCCACTGAAACCCCCATCAGATTTTTCCTCAATAGTCCCTATAGGAAATAAGTGTGAAAAAATGCCACTAAACCCATCAGATATTTTCATAGTCAAAATATGATATATATTTAAATAAAATGGGCCCCTGAAACCCCATCGGGCATTCCCCAAAAATCAAATAGTTACATATTTGTGATGTAACAACCCTTAAAAAACCCCTCAGAATTTTCCCAAAGTCCCTATAGTGACATAAAATGATAAACATGCCAAAGAAACCTCATCAGACATGCCACAATAGTCATATAAATATATATATGATGTAACATGCCACTAAAACCCCTCAGATATTCCTCAATGTCCCTATAGTGACATATATTTTTGTAAAATGCCCCAAAAACCCCATCAGACCCTTCTCAATAGTCCTATATGAAATAGTGATTTAAAATGCCACTTAAACCCCTCAGAAATTCCTCAAAATAATATAGTGAAAATAGTGAAATAACATGCCCCAGAAACCCCATCAGACCCTTTCCCCCAAAAGTCATATAGTACAAATAGTGAAGTAACATGCCACTGAAACCCATCAATATTACACCCAAAAATCTTAATGCCCTATAAAGAAATACAAAGCCCAAAGGAAACCTCATCATATATTCCACAATAGCATATAGTGGTTTTAAGTGATATAAAAAATCCCCCTGAAAACCCCATAAAACATCCCCAATAGTCCAAAAATTGACATATATGATATTAAAATCCACGAAACCTCATCAGATATTCCAAAAAAAATCAATAAATGACGGGATGTGGGTAAAACATGCCACGAAACCTCATCAGAAAATTTCCCCAATAGTTTTATAAATGACTATAGTGAATAACATGCTACTGAAACCCCATCAGATATTCCACAATAGTCATAAAAGAACATAAGGAAAATAAAGAACATAAGAAAGAAGGGAAAAACGCAGAAGGGCCCACTGGCCCATGCGAGGCAGGGCCAAGTCCCCACCGGCTTAAGCCAATGCACCCAACCTAGTCAGGTCAGGTCACATTGAACTCAAGGGAGGAACACGGCAACCGACCGTTAGCACAAGCTATCAGGTCTAACTCACACCCACCCACATCTACTCATGTATTTATCCAACCTATTTTTAAAGCTACACAACGTTCTGGCCTCTATAACGGTACTTGGGAGTTTGTCCACTCATCCACAACTCTATTACCAAACCAGTACTTTCCTATATCCCTCCTGAATCTGAATTTTTCCAACTTAAAACCATTGCTGCGAGTCCTGTCTAGGCTAGATATTATCAGCACACTATTTACATCCCCTTTATTTATTCCTGTCTTCCACTTATAAACCTCAATCATATCCCCCCTAATTCTACGTCTTTCTAGAGAGTGCAGTTTCAGGGCCCTTAGTCTATCCTCATAGGGAAGGTTTCTGATACATGGGATCATCTTTGTCATCCTCCTTTGTACATTTTCCAGAGAATTTATATCCATTCTGTAATACGGTGACCAAAACTGTGCAGCATAATCTAAATGAGGCCTAACCAAGGATGTATAGATTTGAAGAACAACCTGAGGACTCCTATTTTTTATGCTTCTTGATATGAAGCCAAGGATTCTATTAGCTTTATTGCGAACACTTATGCACTGTTGTCTTGGTTTCAGATTACTGCTAACCAGAACTCCTAAATCTTTTTCGCAATCCGTAATATTAAGATCTACATTATTTAGTTTATATGTGGCATGGTTATTGTCCTGTCCAACATTTAGAACTTTGCATTTGTCTATATTAAACTGCATCTGCCACTTCTCCGACCACTGCATCAGTCTATTCAAATCTTCCTGGAGTGCTCGAATGTCCTCGTCAGAATGAATTCGACGGCCTATTTTGGTGTCATCGGCAAACTTGCCGATGTCGCTCTTTATGCCCTCATCTATGTCGTTTATGTAGATTGTGAACAGCAGGGGGCCCAACACTGACCCCTGTGGAACACCGCTCGTGACGCTTCCCCACTCTGATATATAGTGATATAACATGCCACTGAAACCTCATCAGACATTTCACAATAGTCATATAGTGACATATAGTGATATAACATGCCACTGAAACCTCATCAGATATTCCACAATAGTCATATAGTGACATATAGTGATATAACATGCCACTGAAACCTCATCAGACATTCCAAAATAGTCATATAGTGATATATAGTGATGTAACATGCCACTGAAACCCATCAGATATTCCTCAATAGTCATATAATGACATATAGTGATGTAACATGCCCCTGAAACCTCATCAGATATTCCTCAATAGTCATATAGTGATATATAGTGATGTAACATGCCACTGAAACCCATCAGATATTCTTCAATAGTCACATAGTGACATATAATGATGTAACATGCCACTGAAACCCATCAGATATTCCTCAATAGTCTTATAGTGACATACAGTGATGTAACATGGCACTGAAACCCATCGGATATTCCTCAATAGTCATATAGTGATATATAGTGATATAACATGCCACTGAAACCTCATCAGACATTCCACAATAGTCATGTAGTGACATATAGTGATGTAACATGCCACTGAAACCCATCAGATATTCCTCAATAGTCATATAGTGACATATAGTTAAGTAACATGCCACTAAAACCCATCAGATATTCCTCAATAGTCATATAGTGATATATATTGATGTATCATGCCACTGAAACCCATCAGATATTCCTCAATAGTCATATAGTGATATATAGTGATATAACATCCCACTGAAACCTCATCAGACATTCCACAATAGTCATATAGTGACAAATAGTGATGTAACATGCCACTGAAACCCATCAGATATTCCTCAGTCATATAGTGATATATAGTGATATAACATGCCACTGAAACCTCATCAGACATTCCACAATAGTCATACAGTGATGTAACATGCCACTGAAACCCATCAGATATTCCTCAATAGTCATATAGTGACATATAGTGATGTAACATGCCACTGAAACCCATCAGATATTCCACAATAGTCTTATAGTGACATATAATGATATAACATGCCACTGAAACCTCATCAGATATTCCACAATAGTCATATAGTGATATATAGTGATGTAACATGCCACTGAAACCCATCAGACATTCCACAAGTCACATAGTGATATATAGTGATATAACATCCCACTGAAACCTCATCACACATTCCACAATAGTCATATAGTGACATATAGTGATATAATATGCCACTGAAACCCATCAGATATTCCTCAATAGTCATATAGTGACATATAGTGATGTAACATGCCACTGAAACCTCATCATATATTCCTCAATAGTCATGTAGTGATATATAGTGATGTAACATGCCACTGAAACCCATCAGATATTCCTCAATAGTCACATAGTGATGTATAGTGATATAACATGCCACTGAAACCTTATCAGACATTCCACAGTCATATAGTGACATATAGTGATGTAACATGCCACTGAAACCCATCAGACCTTCCACAATAGTCATATAGTGATGTAACATGCCATTGAAATCCATCAGATATTCCTCAATAGTCATATAGTAATATAACATGCCACTGAAACCTCATCAGACATTCTACAATAGTCATATAGTGACATATAGTGATGTAACATGCCACTGAAACCCATCAGATATTCCACAATAGTCATATAGTGACATATAATAATATAACATGCCACTGAAACCTCATCAGATATTCCACAATAGACATATAGTGATATATAGTGATATAACATCCCACTGAAACCTCATCAGACATTCCACAATAGTCATATAGTGACTTATATTGATGTAACATGCCACTGAAACCCATCAGACATTCCACAATAGTCATATAGTGATACATAGTGATATAACATGCCACTGAAACCTCATCAGACATTCCACAATAGTCATATAGTGACATATAGTGATATAACATGCCACTGAAACCTCATCAGATATTCCACAGTAGTCATATAGTGATATATAGTGATATAACATGCCACTGAAACCTCATCAGACATTCCACAATAGTCATATAGTGACATATAGTGATATAACATGCCACTGAAACCTCATCAGTTATTCCACAATAGTCATATAGTGATATATAGTGATATAACATGCTACTGAAACCTCATCAGACATTTCACAATAGTCATATAGTGACATATAGTGATATAACATTCCACTGAAACCTCATCAGATATTCCACAGTCATATAGTGACATATAGTGATACAACATGCCACTGAAACCTCATCAAACATTCCAAAATAGTCATATAGTGACATATAGTGATGTAACATGCCACTGAAACCCATCAGATATTCCTCAAGAGTCATATAATGACTTAGTGAGTAATGCCA
>NW_026474053.1:0-7500 GCF_026875155.1 Cherax quadricarinatus
TCTCCACTTTTCCCCCTCCTCCTTTCCCCCCCTCTTCACGTTCATTACCCCCAACCCTCCCCATCTCACGTTCAGACCCCACCCCTCCCCTTCACTCCTTCAGACCCATTCCTGCCCCCTCTCGATCCCCCCCTTTCCCCCCACACGCCACCACTCCAATTTCTCAAACCCTTACGCCCGTGCCTGACGCCCCGCCCGCCCTCCGCTAAACCCAAAGCCCATTACGTATGAAATACGAAGGATTACCAAGAATACGGGGCGGGGACCGACAGGCGGACGATCTTCAATTCATAACAATGCTATATACTGATATGACGGGAGAAGAGGGGGAAAGGAAGGAAGGGGGAAAGGGAGAGAAGGGGAAAGAAGGGGGAAGAGGGAAGAGAGAGAGAGAGGAAGAAGGGAGAGAAGGAAAAAATGAAGGAATAGTGGAAAAAGAGAGAGAGAAAAAAAAGAAGGAGGGGATAAAGAAAACATGGATGAATATGAAAGAAAAGATGAAAGAGAAAAGGGGAAACAAGGAGGAGATAAATGAGTTAGGGGAAGGAAGTGTGATCACCAGAAGTCCAAAGCAGTAATCACTACACATCAAAACCAGTGAACAACACCAAAAGGGGTTTTTTTTAGCTTAGTTAAACCTCAAGCGTGTTTAATATTACAGTACCGACACATCATAGATCCCAAGTAAATAAGTCATTTCCGTCGACCCCTTTAGGGAGGGGGGTTTATTCCCAGGTAATATAACAATTATTGCCAAAGTATGGTAATTTTTAACTGAAATTATACTGACCTTATCAAAATTTAAACATACCTTAGTCTATTGTTGTTTAAACCTTAGGTTTACATAAGATATTTCAAGGGACAACCATGGAGATAAGACATTTGCCCTACCTCCAATGGTGTCCAATGGTAATTTCACACACATAATTAGTAAATACTACTTAATGACATTGTAAACCTACTGTTGACCAGTAGGCTTCCAGCACCCCTCCTCAACTCTCACCATCAACCCGGCAACCTCACCTGTACTCCAGTATTACTGCCTTAACTTCCAGGTGTATGTGTGTGTATTAAATGCATTCTCTGTATGATTTGATGACGTTGTAAGCAGAGCGAAACGTTGACCCGGTAAGAGATTGACCGGAAGCTTGTGTTTCTGGGTTCATTCGAACGGAGCAAAGAGGACAAGAAGACGGAAGAGTGGACACTTGTGGTGAATGGCAGGGATGACAGAAGCGGAAGAATATGAAGGAAGAACCATCGGGAGTGAGGAAGAACCATCAGGGAAGAGGAAGAACCAGCAGGGAAGACGAAGTACCAGTAGGAGAGAGGAAGAACCAGCGGAAGAAGAAAAGAAAGAACCAGCGAAAGGACAGGAAGAACCAGTGGCAGGGGAGAAGAGGAGAATGAACCAGCGGAAGAATAGGAAGGAAGAACCATCACCACTACAACCCCTTTCTCTACCGTCCCAACCCCTATCAACTCTAATTTTCCTCCTCCCCCTCTATCCCCTTTCCCCTCTTTCCTCCCCCTCCCCTCTTTGCTTCCCCTTTCCTCTACTAGTTAAGTCGGGTTATATGTCACTTGACTCTGGTGTTGGACACGCCCTCTCAGCGGCACACGGTGAGCGAGCAACCTGCACGTGCTGCCCTGTGGGGGTCACGTGTCTTGGCCCTAATGATGGCCCCGGTGTTTGGGGACGGAGGGTCGAACCCACACACCAGGCCCACCGAGGCGCGATATAAAATATGAGTTAGGCAATTGGGGGTATTAAACGATATATGTTGTGATATGTCGAGGGTGTAAATGTGAGAAGAGAAGGAAGACAGGGTTTTTGTGGGTTTTAAACTCTCTCTCTCTCTCTGCTGTTCTTTTGTCTGTCGTCTTGTCTTCTTTCTCTCTCTCTCTCTCTCCTCTCTCTCCTCTCTCTCTCTTTTCATCCCCCTCCTCCTCTCTCCTCTCTCTCTCCCCTCTCCCCTCTCTCCTCTCTCCCCTCTCTTTCTCTCTCTCCCTCTCCTTTCTTTTTTTCCAATCTGTTCTTTTTCCCTCTCTCTCTCCTCTCTCTCTCCCCCTCTCTCCCCTTTCTCTCTCTCTCTTCTCTCTCCTCTCCCCTCTCTCTTCTTTTCTCCTCTCTCCTCTCCCTCTCTCTCTTTTTACACAGGTTTGACAAAGGGTTAAGGTTCCTAGTTTATTTACCACATTTACAGGGAAGGATTCTTAACTTTATTGGCAAGCTAAAACTTTACCTAACAGCTCATTTAAAACATTTTTATGTTAGAGACACAATAGGAACAGGGAATTGGAGCCATCTGTGGCCACATTTTCATTTGATCAAATGGGGTTTAATCTCGCTTCTGTCATCCCTGCCATTCACCACAAGTGTCCACTCTTCCGTCTTCTTGTCCTCTTTGCTCCATTCGAATGAAACCAGAAACACAAGCTTCCGGTCAATCTCTTACCGGGTCAACGTTTCGCTCTGCTTACAAACGTCATCAATTTATCTCTCTCCTCTCTCTCTCTCTCTCTCTCTCTCTCTCTCTCTCTATATATATAATATATATATATAATATATATATATATATATATATATATATATATATATATATAATATATATATATATAACAGTATCAGCAGAGGCCTGCAATGATTCTTGAGGGACTACCGCTCGTTACATTAGCCCATGAGGACGCTTCTCTTCAGTCCTAGTGCGCCTTCGTCCCTGGACACAGTAGCAAGATTTTTCCTTGTTAAGCAAGATCAGCGTCAGTGTCGTCTTTCTCGGCGTGTTACGCAGAGAGCGTGAACCGGAAGTGACCATCCTCCTCCCCTCCCCCATCCTCACTTCCGTCATCGTGAAAACACTTTTGTTGACATCCTCAGACGAGGTTGTCACCATGCATATATATATATAATATATATATATATATAAATATAATATATATATATATATATATAATATATATATATATATATATATATATATAAACACTGATCTCTTTCTAAAGGAGACTCGAACCTACGAACCTTTGAACAAGGTACGCAGTGCTTTACCAATCTACCCACACTGGACCAATACCTTGGAGTCCAGCTTGCGCTAGACTTTGATCCAAGGCAGCCAGCTTTCAGGGAGAAGGCTTACAGCTTTTCATCTCATCCCCTGCATGCATCAGCCTTACTAGAGATATTAACAATGCAAGGAATTCGCAAGAGCAGGCGAAATATACACAAACACTGATCTCTGGCTGATCAGTGTGGGTAGATTGGTAAAGCACTGCATACCTTGTTCCTAGGTTCGTAGGTTCGAGTCTCCTTCAGCCAGAGATCAGTGTTTGTGTATATTTCGCCTGCTCTTGCGAATTCCTTATATATATATATATATATATATATATTATATATTTTATATTTTATATATATTATATATATATATATATATATATATATTTTAAATTATATATATATATGTATCCTACCATGGTTGTCTTCAAGAGGGAGCTGGACAGATACATAAAGTCGGTGCTGGGCTGTGGTTCGTACGTTGGACTACTTGCGGCCAGCAGCAGCAGCCTCGTTGATCAGGCCCTGATCCACAGGGAGGCCTAGTCGTGGACCGGGTCGCGGGGGCGTTGATCCCCGGAATGCCCTCCAGGTATATATGTTTATTTTCAAAAGTTAGACAGCCTGGTTATAAGCCATGTTTCTTCCTAGTCCCGGGCACACCAGTGGGCCTCCAGACAGGTGTCTAGCTACAGTATTTCATTCTCCTCCTTACTACCTAGTAGTTGCTGGACACGCTGGTCGCTGATGAATTAAACACATATGAACATTAGAAAGAAGGAATACTGGAGGCTTATTGGCCCATACCAGGCAGGTCCTTCTCAAACCCAAATGCACTAGTAAAAATATTTGCCCAACCCATGTCTGAGTGCAACCCAAGGAATAAGCTTTGATGAGCCTATTAACTCACTTGGAAGTCCCACTCAAATCCAAGCCCTCTCACTCATGTATTTATCTAATCTAAATTTGAAGCTACATGTGCAATATCTGGGTATCTTTATTGTAGACGTGTCGCCATCCAGTGCCTTTATCAATACAAATTCAAGGACATAATGGGAAGACAGTAGAACTATGTCTCCCCATTATGTCCTTGAATTTGTATTGATAAAGCCACTGGATGGCGAAATGTCTACAATAAGGACACCCAGATGTTGCACATGTGTTTAATTCTTCATCTTGTCGGTATTGTACAATACCATACATGTACAACACGTTGTTCGGTCTTCACCGTCCTGACTGGCTTGCTGACCTGCCTGACTGGCTCGCTGGCTTGCTGCTGCTTGTGGTATGAATGGTTTGTAGATGAATGGTTCAGAGAACCGACATGTTGATAAATTAGACACATGTGCAACTCTTGGGTATCTTTATTGAGGAAACGTTTCGCCACACAGTGGCTTCATCAGTCCATACGTAGGAGAAACTTGAAGAACAGGAGGAGAATGAGGTAATCAGTCCCTCAACCTTGAGTCGATGTGTTCAGTCCATCAATCTTGAGTAGAATTCTACTCAAGATTGATGGACTGAATACATCGACTCAAGGTTGAGGGACTGATTACCTCATTCTCCTCCTGTTCTTCAAGTTTCTCCTACGTATGTACTGATGAAGCCACTGTGTGGCGAAACGTTTCCTCAATAAAGATACCCAAGAGTTGCACATGTGTCTAATTTATCGGTATGAATGGTGCTGACGTGGTCAGGTGCTCGCTGGTGGTACAGCAGAGATGGATCTGTCTATTTTGTGCTTAGACTGGTGCAGGTGTAATCCAGTCTGCAACATCTCCTGGTGGATCACCCAGTGTTTGTGGTCTTGGGTAATCATTACGGTGAATGTAACATCGTAGTCTTGGTTGTAAAATTATTCTTTGTGTTCTTTAAGGAAGGAGAAGGGAAGGGGGTGGCTCTTGGATAACATAGTCTGTAGTGTTAATTGCCTGGGGTGGGTTTTCTCTGTCAGGTAAGTAGAGGTCTTGTATACCACACAGCTGGCGCTTCTTGCTTGTAACTATCCTGATACTGACCGCGTTGATTCCGTCCAAAGCACAGAACTCCTCCATTCGTCTTTTGTCCTGCAGCTGAGTGCTAGAGATAAAACTGTGGGCCCTGTTCTGGACTTTCTGCATTTCCAGAATGCTGGAAACGCTCTTCAAGGTGGCTTCTAATAATATCAGCTATGGTAATAAATCGGCCTTGGTAATAAATACCGACAAGTGTGTGAGGGATACTGGTACGCAAGAATATTCAAGTACTGGGTGTAGCACCATCTTGAAGGTTTCTTGATATGTGATGGCGCCTGGCGGGAAAAGACAGGCTCTTGCCAAAGGGGACCTTATCGTTAGGATGCAATAACTTTTCAGTTTCGTAGCCTAGCATCTTGGTCGACATTCTGATGGCGATGGAAGTACCTCTCATGGTAATTCCTAAGCTGTTTGCTATCGCATAAGCCTAGCATACGTTGTTGCTGATTATTATCTCGTCTGGGTACAATGTTTAGCTGCGAGTAACAGTGCTAGACATCACAGGTATCCCGGGTACAAAGTCACATCCAAAGGATGACATAAAATGGAAGAGAATATGAAAGGAACGTATATCGCTAATTCCATCTTTCAGAGACTGAATCAGTGAAGAAAGAGAAGAAGAAAGCTTACTTCAGCCGAGCACAAAGAGACTTGAAGACGTGGTTCAAGCCGTCACAAACACTGCCTACGTTTTATACTTGAGGAAGTAAAGAGTGTAATGAGGGATCAACCGTGTACAATTACACAGTCACACGTAATGAGGAAGGAACAGTGAGGACTGGCACTAACAATCACATATAGTGAGGAAGGAACAGTGAAGACTGACACTAACAATCACATATAGTGAGGAAGGAACAGTGAAGACTGACACTAACAATCACATATAGTGAGGAAGGAACAGTGAAGACTGACACTAACAATCACATATAGTGAGGAAGGAACAGTGAAGACTGACACTAACAATCACATATAGTGAGGAAGGAACAGTGAAGACTAACACTAACAGTCACATATAGTGAGGAAGGAACAGTGAAGACTAACACTAACAGTCACATATAGTGAGGAAGGAACAGTGAAGACTGACACTAACAATCACATATAGTGAGGAAGGAACAGTGAAGACTGACACTAACAATCACATATAGAGGAAGGAACAGGGGAAGACTGACACTAACAGTCACATATAGTGAGGAAGGAACAGTGAAGACTAACACTAACAGTCACATATAGTGAGGAAGGAACAGTGAAGACTGACACTAACAATCACATATAGAGGAAGGAACAGTGAAGACTGACACTAACAATCACATATAGAGGAAGGAACAGTGAAGACTGACACTAACAGTCACATATAGTGAGGAAGGAGCAGTGAAGATTAACACTAACAGTCACATATAGTGAGGAAGGAACAGTGAAAACTAACACTAACAATCACATATAGTGAGGAAGGAAAACAGTGAAGACTGACACTAACAGTCACATATAGTGAGGAAGGAACAGTGAAGACTGACACTAACAATCACATATAGTGAGGAAGGAACAGTGAAGACTGACACTAACAATCACATATAGTGAGGAAGGAACAGTGAAGACTGACACTAACAGTCACATATAGTGGGGAAAGGGAACAGTGAAGACTGACACTAACAATCACATATAGTGAGGAAGGAACATTTGAAGACTGACACTAACAATCACATATAGTGAGGAAGGAACAGTGAAGACTGACACTAACAATCACATATAGTGAGGAAGGAACAGTGAAGACTGACACTAACAATCACATATAGAGGAAGGAACATTGAAGACTGACACTAACAATCACATATAGTGAGGAAGGAACAGTGAAGACTAACACTAACAATCACATATAGTGAGGAAGGAACAGTGAAGACTGACACTAACAATCACATATAGTGAGGAAGGAACAGTGAAGACAAAACCATAACAGTCACATATAGTGAGGAAGGAACAGTGAAAACTAACACTAACAATCACATATAGTGAGGAAGGAACAGTGAAGACTGACACTAACAATCACATATAGTGAGGAAGGAACAGTGAAGACTGACACTAACAGTCAATTAGTGAGGAAGGAACAGTAAAGGGACTGACACTAACAATCACATATAGTGAGGAAGGAACAGTGAAGACTGACACTAACAATCACATATAGTGAGGAAGGAACAGTGAAGACTGACACTAACAATCACATATAGTGAGGAAGGAACAGTGAAGACTGACACTAACAGTCACAAAATAGGAGGAAGGAACAGTGAAGACTGACACTAACAATCACATATATTTGAGGAAGGAACAGTGAAGACTGACACTAACAATCACATATAGTGAGGAAGGAACAGTAAAGGGACTGACACTAACAATCACATATAGTGAGGAAGGAACAGTGAAGACTGACACTAACAATCA
>NW_026474054.1:0-11157 GCF_026875155.1 Cherax quadricarinatus
AAGGTGTTATTCTCAGGTGCTAAAGTGTAATAAGTTCACTATTTTGCCATTATATTCCAAAGCTCATTTTTGATTACCAATTTATTGTTCACCACAACTTATATTAGTCCCTTTTATATTATAAATTTATATTATAATTCTAACTTTAAAGAATTACCTTTAAAGTACTACCTACTATCATATTCCCAAGCTCCATTATTTGATCATCACTTTATTTGTTCATCACAAATTATTTTAGTCCCTTTTATATTGTCTCCTTTATTTTAGCTTTAAAAAACTACCTTAGCTCATTATTTTTACATTTGTTAAATAATTCAGGTGCTATTTTTTAGCTTTAGAATATTTACTTTGTTTTATACTTAATTCTAACTATAGATTCACTACAAATCTTATGATTACAAGCACTGATCCTGATACCAACCTCTTATTTAATGACTTAAATGAATCAAACTCTCTTATTTACCCCTATCTCACCTATGGAATTTGTGCATGGGGCTCAACAACAATTAACCATCTCAGACCACTAATTACCCAACAAAAGGCTGCAGTTAGAATGATAACAAATTCTCACTACAGGCAGCACACTCCACCAATATTCAATACACTAAACCTACTCACCATACAAAACATCCATACTTATTACTGCACCTATTACATACATAGAACACTTAACTCTGATATTAACCCTCCCCTCAAACATCTCCTTGCCAACCTCAACAGAACACATGACCATAACACAAGGCACAGATCACTCTTTGATGTTCCTCGTGTCCATCTCACACTATGCAAAAACTCAATGCACATAAAAGGCCCTAAAATCTGGAATTCATTACCTGTAAATATAAAAGAAACACTACCTGTTTATAAATTCAAGTCTCTTCTCAAAGATCACTTACTCACCCAAAACCAAATAAATACTGAATAACTGAACCTTATAAATTGTATACCTTAAATGTTTCTCACAATTATATCACATAAATGTTAAACCTAAAACCCAATCTAACTTTATTATTTTTTAAATATACTACCTAACAGAATACTCCATACGACTGAATGTACAACAATGCATGCAACCATATGACCTGTCTTTGTAATACTCATTTGTGCTTTATAGTTATCTGTTTACAATAATGTATTATCACTGATTTCATCATTGCTTAGTTAATTTTAAGCCAGCCCAAAATGCTATGCATAGTATAAGTGGCTTTGGCATGCTGCTCTTATCAGTATTTTTTTGTACCTCTGTATGTATGCTCAAATTGTTAATAAATAAATAATAAAAACAGTTACTGTAATTACTACACAGCAGAACAATCAAAGGCACTTCTCAGGGCCAACAAAAACATAACTGTCTTTAACTACAATATCAGATCTTTAAGCAAGCATTACGATGACCTCATAGCATTACTAAATTCCTTGCATGCCAATATGTCCATCATTACACTAACTGAAACCTGGCTAAAGCCTGATACTACAGATGTCTATGCCATTCCTGGTTACACAGCCATACACAACTGTAGGACAGATCAACAAGGGGGTGGCACAGCTATTTACTACTCAGACCAACTAGAATGTATCACTAATACTTGCACAAGGGATGAACATGGGGAATATATAATAGCTAAATTCAAATCCAAATACCTACAAAAACCTCTCACATTGATAAACATCTACAGAGTTCCACAGTCAAACATTAGCCAATTTAGTCAAAACCTAGGAAGTATGATAACTGATGCATGCATGAACAAAGATCACTTACTACTCTCAGGTGACTTCAATATAAATCTCCTGCAAGACCAGGACCCACATGTTACTGAATTCACAAACACAATGAGTAACTGCATGTTGCTACCAACAGTAACAAAACCTACAAGAGTTACGGAGACTAGTGTTTCCCTACTTGACCACATCTGGACCAACACCATATCCCCTTTAAAATCAGGCATAATTACAGATAATACCACAGACCACTACCCTACTTTCCTCATAACAACTCTTGGTAAATTACCCCAAGACACTACTAAAGTCACCTTCAGACTTACAATGAGGCAGCCATTAATAACTTCACAACAGCAGTAACAAACATTGACTGGCACACTGAGCTAGAAATCTATACAGATATTGACGAATGTTTTAATAATTTTCTAAAAAAGACCCAATACCTCTATAACAAGCACTGCCCTAAAAAAACTAAACAGATGACAGCTAAGAGACTGAACAGTCCCTGGCTAACACCCAGCATTCTCAAATCCATAAATACAAAACACCGATATGAAAAACAGTACAGAATGGGTCACATAACCAGAGACCAAACAAAACGTTACTCGTCAATCCTAACCAGCCTGATAAGAAGGGCAAAAAAATTGTATTATGAGAACAGATTATCCAACTTACGAGGTGATATAAAAAAGACCTGGAAAACCCTATCAGAAATTCTGGGAACAAAAAAGATATCACGCAATAGCGAAATAAAATTAGCAAAATCAGATGAACCCCAACTCCCACCAACAGAAACAGCAAACAGACTCAATGATTTCTTCTCCACTATAGGACAAAACCTTGCCAATAAAATCCCAAGTTCAGATACCCCACCAAATGACTACCTCACTGGCAACTACCCGAACACACTGTTCCTAGCTCCGACTAACCCATACGAAGTCTCCCTTATTATCAACACACTAAAAAAAAGGCAGGAGATTTAAATACCTTACTACCCTTTATATACAAAAAAGTGTCACAAGTGCTATCACCAATCATTGCAACACTCTTTAACAAATCCATTGAATCCTCCACCTTCCCTACAGTTCTCAAAATAGCAAGGGTCACCCCGATCCATAAAGGAGGAGACCAAACAGAGTTGAATAACTATAGGCCAATATCCAATTTACACCCTCTCTCAAAAATCTTCGAAAAATTAATTCATAAACGAATCTACTCCTACTTCATCTCCCAAAACATACTCAACCCCTGCCAATTTGGATTCAGGCCTAATAAAAATACTAATGATGCTATTATACACATGCTAGAACATATATACACTGCAATAGAGAAAAAAAGAAGTCCCACTGGGGATCTTCATTGACTTACGTAAAGCTTTTGATACAGTTGACCATGACTTGCTCCACGTAAAATTGTCACACTATGGTATAAGAGGGCACTCCCTCAACTACCTCAAGTCATACCTCAGCAACAGAAGCCAATATGTGTACACAAATGGGGCAAGCTCTTCCGCACAACCAATTACAGTTGATGTCCCACAGGGAAGTGTCCTTGGCCCTCTTCTCTTTCTCCTATACATAAATGACCTACTAAATGCTTCGCAATTACTCAAACCCACACTATTTGCAGATGACACTACATACGTCTTCTCTCACCCGAGTCCAGTCACATTAGCCAATACTGTAAATACCGAATTACAGAAAATATCTACCTGGATGAGGACTAACAAACTTACACTAAACATTGACAAAACCTACTTCATTCAGTTTGGTAACAGAGCTACAGATGTCCCTCTTAACATAATGATAAACGGATCACCTATCACAAAGCTAACAGAGGGAAAATTCTTAGGAATCCACCTTGATAATAGACTCAAATTTCATACACATATACAACAAATTTCTAAGAAAATTTCCAAGACTGTAGGCATACTATCGAAGATACGGTACTATGCTCCACAGTCAGCCCTCCTGGCCCTATATCACTCTCTTATTTACCCCTATCTCACCTATGGAATTTGTGCATGGGGCTCAACAACAATTAACCATCTCAGACCACTAATTACCCAACAAAAGGCTGTAGTTAGAATAATAACAAATTCTCACTACAGGCAGCACACTCCACCAATATTCAAAACACTCAACCTACTCACCATACAAAACATCCATACTTATTATTGCACCTATTACATACATAGAACACTTAACTCTGATATTAACCCTCCCCTCAAACTTCTCCTTGCCAACCTCAACAGAACACATGTACATAACACAAGGCACAGATCACTCTTTGATGTTCCTCGTGTCCATCTCACGCTATGCAAAAACTCAATGCACATAAAAGGCCCTAAAATCTGGAATTCATTACCTGTAAATATAAAAGAAACACTACCTGTTTATAAATTCAAGTCTCTTCTCAAAGATCACTTACTCACCCAAAACCAAATAAATACTGAATAACTGAACCTTATAAATTGTATATCTTAAATGTTTCTCACAATTATATCACATAAATGTTAAACCTAAAACCCAATCTAACAGATTACTCCATTCGACTGAATGTACAGCAATGCATGCAACCATATGACCTGTCTTTGTAATACTCATTTGTGCTTTATAGTTATCTGTTTACAATAATGTCTTATCACTGATTTCATCATTGCTTAGTTAATCTTAAGTTAATTGTAAGCCAGCCCGTAATGCTATGCATATAAGTGGCTTTGGCATGCTGCTCTTACCTATATTTTTTTGTACCTCTGTATGTATGCTCAAATTACTAAATAAATAAATAAATAATATATAGTGTTTGTGTGGTTAATTTTGGGAGATGAGGTGATTTCTAAGCAGAGCCTTGAATTGGTGTGCAGGCAGGGGCCCTTTTGCATGTTCAGGCAATGAATTCCAGATATTAGGGCCCTTTATATGCATAGTATTTTTGCATAGGGAGAGATGGACACGAGGGATATCAAAGAGAGTTTTATGTCTTGTGTTATCTAAGTGCATTCTGTTGTAGTTCTCAAGAAGGAGTTTGAGAGGAGGGTTAATATTGGAGAGTAATGTTCCGTGTATGTAGTAGGCACAACAATATGAGTGGGTATTTTGTATGTTAAGCAGGTTCAAGCTCTTAAATAGCAGTGGGATGTGTTGCCTGGCGCTGGAGTTTGTAATCAATCTCACAGCACCTTTCTGTTGGATAATTAAAGGTTTAAGGTGATTTGTTGTGGTTGAACTCCATGCACAAATACCATACATGAGGTAAGGGTAGATGAGAGAGTGGTAAAGAGCAAGAAGTGTGGTTTGGGGTATAAAGAGCAAGTTTGTGAGCAGTGAGAGTGTTAAACTGCACACATAATCCTAACAGTAACTGCCATTGCTACACTGCAAATCAGGCTAAAACTCTACTCAGTGCCAGCAAAAACATAACAGTATTCAACTATAATGTTAGATCACTGAGTAAACACTATGGTGACCTACTTGCACTGCCAAAATTGTCTAAATGCTACTATAACTTTCATTATTCTTGCTGAAACCTGTCTCAAACAAGATGTGACAGACATATTTACCATACCTGGATACACAGCCATACACAACTGCAGGCCTGACCAACTAGAAGGAGGCACTGCCATCTACTACTCTGATGAACTGGAATGTTTGAAATTTACTTGCACAAGGGACAACAATGGTAAATACATAATAGCTAAATTCATATCAAAAAATCTAAAATAAAACTATAACAGTTGGAGCAGTCTACAGATTACCACACACAAATACTTACACTTTTAGTGGTAACCTTAGAAACATGATAACTGACTCAAGAGTTGAATAAACACAGGAGACTTCAACATAAATCTCATCCAGACAACTGACCCTCCAGTAGCTGATTTCACAAACACTATGAACAACTGCTTGCTACTTCCTTCTATAACTAAGCCAACAAGAGTTTCTGAGACAAGTGCCTCATTACTTGACCATATCTGAACTAACATAATATCTCCACTACAAGCAGGTACAGTGGAACCTCGGCTTACGAATGCCCCACCATGCAAATTTTTCGGGACAATAACAGTCACTCGATCGATTTTATGCTTCTGGATACGAACGAAATTTCAGGATGCGAACTTCCCCCTCAAGGGAGGTTCCTTGGTGAGGGGCTCTTGATCAAGGGAATTGGATTTGTGCTCCACTTCCCTAAATTAATAATAACAGTAGTAATAATAATAATAATAATTATTATTATACATTTTTTTTTTCAACAAGTCGGCCGCCTCCCACCGAGGCAAGGTGACCCAAAAAAGAAAGAAAATCCCCAAAAAGAAAATGCTTTCATCATCATTCAACACTTTCACCACATTCACACATAATCACTGTTTTTGCAGAGGTGCTCAGAATACAACAGTTTAGAAGCATATACATATAAAGATACACAACATATCCCTCCAAACTGCCAATATCCCAAACCCCTCCTTTAAAGTGCAGGCATTGTACTTCCCATTTCCAGGACTCAAGTCCGACTATATGAAAATAACCGGTTTCCCTGAATCCCTTCACTAAATATTACCCTGCTCACTCTCCAACAGATCGTCAGGTCCCATGTACCATTCGTCTCCATTCACTCCTAGCTAACACGCTCACGCACACTTACTGGAAGTCCAATCCCCTTGCCCACAAAACCTCCTTTACCCCCTCTCTCCAACCCTTTCGAGGATGACCCCTACCTCGCCTTCCTTCCCTATAGATTTATATGCTTTCCATGTCATTCTAGTTTTATCCATTCTCTCTAAATGACCAAACCACCTTAACAACCCCTCTTCTGCCCTCTGACTAATACTTTTATTAACTCCACACCTTTTCCTAATTTCCACACTCCGAATTTTCTGCACAATATTTACACCACACATTGTCCTTAGGCAGGACATCTCCACTGCCTCCAACCGTCTCCTCGCTGCTGCATTTACCACCCAAGCTTCACACCCCATATAAGAGTGTTGGTACTACTATACTTTCATACATTCCCTTCTTTGCCTCTATAGATAACGTTTTTTGACTCCACATATACCTCAATGCACCACTCACCTTTTTTCCCTCATCAATTCTATGATTAACCTCATCCTTCATAAATCCATCCGCCGACACGTCAACTCCCAAGTATCTGAAACATTTACTTCTTCCATACTCCTCCTCCCCAATTTGATATCCAATTTTTCTTTATCTAAATCATTTGATACCCTCATCACCTTACTCTTTTCTATGTTCACTTTCAACTTTCTACCTTTACACACATTCCCAAACTCATCCACTAACCTTTGCAATTTTTCTTTAGAATCTCCCATAACACAGTATCATCAGCAAAAGTAACTGTGTTAATTCCCATTTTGAATTCGATTCCCATAATTTAATCCCACCCCTCTCCCGAACGCCTAGCATTTACTTCTTTTACAACCCCATCTATAAATATATTAAACAACCATGGTGACATTACACATCCCTGTCTAAGACTACTTTTACCGGGAAGTAGTCTCCCTCTCTTCTACACACCCTAACCTGAGCCTCACTATCCTCATAAAAATCTTTACAGCATTTAGTAACTTACCACCTATTCCATATACTTGCAACATCTGCCACATTGCTCCCCTATCCCACTCTATCTTATGCCTTTTCTAAATCCATAAATGCAATAAAAAACTTCCCTACCTTTATCTAAATACTGTTCACACATATGCTTCAATGTAAACACTTGATCTACACATCCCTACCCACTCTGAAACCTCCTTGCTCACCCTCAATCCTACATTCTGTCTTACCTCTAATTCTTTCAGTTATAACCCTACCGTACACTTTTCCTGGTATACTCAATAAACTTATTCCTCTATAATTTTTACAATCTCTTTTGTCCCCTTTCCCTTTATATAAAGGGACTATACATGCTCTCCGCCAATCCCTAGGTACCTTCCCCTCTTTCATACATTTATTAAACAAAAGTACCAACCACTCCAACACTATATCCCCCCCTGCTTTTAACATTTCTGTCATGATCCCATCAGCTCCAGCTGGTTTACCCCCTTTCATTCTACGTAATGCCTCGCGTACCTCCCCCACACTTACATTCATACATACATACATACGTACTAATAATAATACACTGCAGCAGGCCTGTTGGCCCATACCAGGCAAATCCTTCACAATCCATCCCACTAACAGAATATTTGCCCAATTCAATTTTCAATGCTACCTAAGCAATAAGCGGTGATAATTCTATTTACTCATGTGCAGGTCCCACTCACATCCAACCATTCTCACTCATGTATTTATCCAACACAAATTTGAAACTACCCAAGGTTTTAGCCTCAACAGCCATATTAGGCAGATTGTTCCACTCATCAACATCAGAACATAAGAAAGGAGGAACACTGCAGCAGGCCTGTTGGCCCATACTTGGCAGGTTCTTCAGAAATTAAGCCCACTAACAGAATAAATGCTACCCAATTAATGAGCTTTAACCCTATCAGGGTTTCGGATGTACTAGTATGGCTTATGCACCAGGGTTTTTGACGTACTAGTACGCCTAAGTTCTAGCGCCCTCAAATCTAGTGAGTGAAAGCTGTTAGGCCTACATATGAAAGAATGGGTCTATGTGGTCAGTGTGTGCAGTATAAAAAAAATCCTGCAGCACACAGTGCGTAATGAGAAAAAAAAAACTTTGACTGTATTTTCATATGGTATTTATTGTTGTATTCTAGTTTTCCTGGTCTCATTTTATAGAATGGAAGACATATTACAGAAATTGAGATGATTCTGACTGGTTTTACAATGAAAAGTACCTCGAAATTGAGCTCATAGTAGCAGAAATGTTCGATTTTTACCAAAGTTCAAAAGTAAACAAATCATGCTAAGCATCCAATACACGTCAACTGGTGAGTCTAATATTCTTTCACAAGTGCGCCGATATTATTTATACCATTTCTACACTAATGCAGTAGTCTGCATAACAGTAAATCTTCTAGTTTTTTGTGAGAATAAAAACTCAAAGTGGAAAGCAAAAGAATGTAAGAGGGACATGGGGACGTGACTAATGAACAGAGGAAATGTGACCTGTACTTAACTCTGTGAAGAAGTGTCTTGTGTGCTCCCGTGGACTGAACCAAGATGCCCTCCATCGAGCAACTTTACCAGCAGCTTAAGGAAGAATTGAGGGTAGCGAAGATGGAGATACGGCGATTGACCGAGGAGAACAAGAGGATTCGTAGTAGTCCTCCTGTTTCGAGTCCTCAGGTCAAGAAGGGATCGTGGTCAGTGGCTGGACAGCAGAGGACGAAGTTGACGATCAAGAAGATGAATGGAAAGCCAGAAACGATGAAGAAGAAAGAGACTGCTGTAGAAACTCTTGTGGAAACCTCCAACGCATTCTCGGTGCTTCCCCGACGAATGTGAGTCGACTACTGGGATCATCAGACGAACGAAAACCCAAGGAAGGTAAGAATATTGTTGTTGTTGGGGATAGCCGGTTTTAGATACATGGATGGGGCATTCTGCTTGAAGGACAGGAGTAGGAGACAGAGGGTATGCTTTCCCTGGGGCTGGGATGGAGGACATTGTTAGCCGGCTTGACAACATCATGAACGGTAATGGATCAATCCTATTATTTGCCTCAGTGCTGGAGGCAATGAGTAGGCAAGCGTTAGAAGTGAGGATTTAGTTAGAAAGTTCGGGGCAGTATAGACATAATTAGGAAGAAGGGGGGGGCCCTGTTATATGTGGCATTTTGCCAAGAAGAGGTGTTGGTAATGAATGGTTGTCCAGAGAAATTTGGTTTTAAATTTGTTGCTGGATAAACACTTTTAAGGATAAGCAGTACCATTCATTGACAACGGGGACAACTTCTATGGCCGAAATGACATTTATGCCTGGGATGGGGTTCACTTATCCAGGGCGGGTGTGGGTTTTCTTGCTAACTCAGTTGAGGGGGTTGTTAGGACTTTAAACTAGGATTAGTTAGAGGTATGGGTTTAGAAATGATAAATAATGAGTATGGATATATTGACTTATGCTCTGATATTAAGAATCTAAATAGTTACTGTCATGGAGTAACTCTGGGTAATGATAAATTTTAGAAATTGTGTAAAAAACAAAAATCAATAGGGAAAATGGCAGAAGAAAAAACATATGATGGTATTTTATGCTAACAGTCGAAGTGCAAGAAAATAAAATTAATGAACTACGTTTGGTAGCATGTGCTGGGAACTTTGATATCATTGCATTAAATGAAACGTGGTATGATTTAAAGTTTGGGATTATGAGTGCTGAGTGTAATATTTAGGATTTAAGTTGTTCAATGTGGATAGATCTAATGGGGAAAGGGGGGAAAGGGGTTGCATTATATGTTCGAGAAAATATTAATTGTTGCATAAAAACAGGTATAAAAATAGATGGAGCAGTAACAGAATCTGTTTAGGTAGAGTTCGTAGAGGGTCAGGAAAAAACTAATTCTAGGTGTAATATACCCCCTCCGGCTTGGATCACAATAGAGGGGGACTTCTTTGGGACGAAATGTTAGGGCTTTTAGACACAATAACATAGTCATAGTAGGGGACTTTAACTTTAGTCAAATTGACTGGAAATTCTTTGACGGTAATCTAGAGTCTAGTGGTTTATGGAAACAGTTCAGGTGTTTTTTGAAGCAGAGCGTAAAGGAGCCCACCAGGGGTATAATTGCTAGACCTAGTCTTGTCAAATAAGGAAACACTCGTGAATAATCTGGAGATCACTGAAGACTTGGCGCAAGTGATCACCCAAAACCATCACTTTTAGCATTAACTGGGAATGCAAGAATAATGATAATTTCAGTAAAAATCCCCGATTTTCATTCTGCCCATTATAGTGGACTTAGGGAAAACCTTCTAATCTTGATTGGGGTTATCTAGCAATTGATTTTATTTACAATGATCATACTTATGATTAAAGGGATCTGCTTTTATGAAATTGTTTTTTTAATAATGTACACCGTTCCAGAGTATATACATTCCCAGAGAGAAATTAGGTTAATAATAATGATTCCCAAATGGGTTAACCCGGAGGCTAAAGCATCTATTAGGGGAGAAAAGGGGAATTTTTTAGGTGCATCAGAAGAGGAGAGGTTTAAACCCTTTCTGACCAATATGGGTTTAGCTTAAAGGGAAGTAAAAAAGGGGATTGAAAGGCTAAACGTGACTATTGAAATTAGAGTTGCTAATGAATCAAAACTAGTCCAAAGGGGTTCTTTTCAAGTGTATAAAGGGTGAAGGTGAAGGAAAAAGTAGGGCCTCATGAAAATTGGGAATGGACAGCTGACGGATAATGAACTGGAAATGTGTTCCTTATTTAATGACTATTTTTTGTCAGTTTTTACACAGGAAGATGTAAATGAGGTTCCAGTAATAACAAATTTTTAGTTCCTGATGAATTT
>NW_026474055.1:0-11342 GCF_026875155.1 Cherax quadricarinatus
ATTTTTGAGTTAAGTCTTTTCCATTACCTGAAGAAAAAATATACTGAATATATAATACCTGGATTCAAAATTATCTTATAAGATGACAAGTATCAGTGACAACAAATGCAAGTTTTTGTAGATGAATCTCCCACCAGCGGCCGTGACGAACTCTAGCTCAAGGCCCCTCAAAAATGGCATTATGACTTGAGCTAGAGTTCGTCACGGTCGCTGGAGGGAGATTCGTCTGTAAATACTTACATTTGTGGTCACAGTGGTGTATTATAACTATTTTCAATATTAAGAAGTGCATGGGATAACATCACTGGACAATATCCATGAACGATCTTACATAAATAATAAACAGGCGTTAAAGAAACAGCTTAATCATCAATTACCTGTTAGTGAGACGGTACATTTGGTGCTGGATCAACGCACTTCCAGTTTTATTTATGAACTTCATGAATAGAACGCAGAAGAGACTGTTCGAAATCATGAGAATTACTTCCTCATAACCTATGACCCAATATTACCTTAAGGACTTCAATAGCAAAGATATAGAGGGCGCCTTTGACTGGCCTGAATTGGTCTCCACCACATTACTGAAAACATTTCTTATAGAGAAGATTTATAGTTCCTGAAGAGTTAATGGAAAGACCTTTTCCTTAAGGAGTATAAAGCTTTTGATCAGTCATTTAATTCGTAGGTAAGTGAAAGTGATTTGCCGAAATTTTAATGAGATCAGTAAATTAAATTTGAAAATGCCTGATATCATGTTATCTGATTAAAGAGCAAGGATCTCAACGCACTCATATCTCAGTTTTCTAAACCACTTATTAATTGTTTACCTAAGATTTAAAAAAACAATCTACCATTATGAGAAAATTGTAAAGGAATTATCAGTGAGATAAAATCATTGGAGTGTATGACAGTGAATACTGACGTAAAAAAAAAAACATAATTGTGTTTGCGAGGATGAAATCGGTTATCGATTGTTCGCTCATTAGCTGTAGAGGAGAATTTCTCATTATCTGGTAAAAAATTAAATGAATTTTATCTAGTACGAAGGAGTGTTATGAATAAAGAAGTTCCCCCTCTCTTACCAGCACCGTCATCAACACTGGCTGGGGAGATAACACTGCCTGGGGAGATAACACTGGCTGGGGAGATAACACTGGCTGGGGAGATAACACTGCCTGGGGAGATAACACTAGCTGAGGAGATAACACTGGCTGGGGAGATAACACTGCCTGGGGAGATAACACTGCCTAGGGAGATAACACTGGCTGAGGAGATAACACTGGCTGGGGAGATAACACTGCCTGGGGAGATAACACTGCCTGGGGAGATAACACTGGCTGGGGAGATAACACTGGCTGGGGAGATAACACTGGCTGGGGAGATAACACTGCCTGGGGAGATAACACTAGCTGGGGAGATAACACTGGCTGGGGAGATAACACTGCCTGGGGAGATAACACTGCCTGGGGAGATAACACTGGCTGAGGAGATAACACTGGCTGGGGAGATAACACTGCCTGGGGAGATAACACTGCCTGGGGAGATAACACTGGCTGGGGAGATAACACTGCCTGGGGAGATAACACTAGCTGGGAGATAACACTGGCTGGAGAGATAACACTGCCTGGGGAGATAACACTGGCTGAGGAGAAAACACTGGCTGGGGAGAAACACTGCCTGGGAGAATAACACCTGCCTGGGGAGATAACACTGGCTGGGGAGATAACACTGCCTGGGGAGATAACACTAGCTGGGGAGATAACACTGGCTGGAGAGATAACACTGCCTGGGGAGATAACACTGGCTGGGGAGATAACACTAGCTGGGGAGATAACACTGGCTGGGGAGATAACACTGGCATGGGGAGATAACACTGCCTGGGAGATAACACTAGCTGGGGAGATAACACTGGCTGGGGATGATAACGCTGCCTGGGGAGATAACACTAGCTGGGGAGATAACACTGGCTGGAGAGATAACACTGCCTGGGGAGATAACACTGGCTGGGGAGATAACACTAGCTGGGGAGATAACACTGGCTGGGGAGATAACACTGATTGGGGAGATAACACTGCCAGGGGAGATAACACTGCCTGGGGAGATAACACTGCCTGGGGAGATAACACTGGCTGGAGAGATAACACTGCCTGGGGAGATAACACTGCCTGGGGAGATAACACTGCCTGGGGAGATAACACTGCCTGGGGAGATAACACTGCCTGGGGAGATAACACTGCCTGGGGAGATAACACTGCCTGGGGAGATAACACTGCCTGGGGAGATAACACTGGCTGGGGAGATAACACTGGCTGGGGAGATAACACTGCCTGGGGAGATAACACTAGCTGGGGAGATAACACTGGCTGGGGAGATAACACTGCCTGGGGAGATAACACTGCCTGGGGAGATAACACTGGTTGGGGAGATAACACTGCCTGGGGAGATACACTGCCTGGGGAGATAACACTGCCTGGGAGATAACACTGGCTGGGGAGATAACACTGCCTGGGGAGATAACACTGGCTGAGGAGATAACACTGCCTGGGGAGATAACACTGGCTGAGGAGATAACACTGGCTGGGGAGATAACACTGGCTGGGGAGATAACACTGGCTGGGGAGATAACACTGCCTGGGGAGATAACACTGCCTGGGGAGATAACACTGGCTGGGGAGATAACACTGCCTGGGAGATAACATGGCTGGGAGATAACGCTGGCTGGGGAGATAACACTGGCTGGGGAGATAACACTGGCTGGGGAGATAACACTGGCTGGGGAGATAACACTGCCTGGGGAGATAACACTAGCTGGGGAGATAACACTGGCTGGGGAGATAACACTGCCTGAGGAGATAACACTGGCTGGGGAGATAACACTGCCTGGGGAGATAACACTGGCTGGGGAGATAACACTAGCTGGGGAGATAACACTGGCTGGGGAGATAACAATGCCTGGGGAGATAACACTAGCTGGGGAGATAACAATGCCTGGGGAGATAACACTGCCTGGGGAGATAACACTGGCTGGGGAGATAACACTGGCTGGGGAGATAACACTGCCTGGGGAGATAACACTGGCTGGGGGGATAACGCTGGCTGGGGAGATAACACTGGCTGGGGAGATAACACTGGCTGGGGAGATAACACTGCCTGGGGAGATAACCTAGCTGGGGAGATAACACTGGCTGGGAGATAACACTGCCTGGGGAGATAACACTGGCTGGGGAGATAACACTAGCTGGGGAGATAACACTGGCTGGGGAGATAACACATTCCCTGGGAGATAACACTGCCTGGGAGATAACACTAGCTGGGGAGATAACACTGGCTGGGGAGATAACACTGCCTGGGGAGATAACACTGGCTGGGGAGATAACACTAGACAGGGGAGATAACCACTGGCTGGGGAGATAACAATGCCTGGGAGATAACACTAGCGGGGGAGATAACACTGGCTGGGGGTTTAACACTGCCTGGGGAGATAACCCTGCCTGGGGAGATAACACTAGCGGGGGAGATAACACTGGTCTCATAGTATTAACCTTTTACCAAAACCAGAAAAACCAGAAATTTTGACCCCACTCCCCAACCCGCCTCTGCCGAGTCCCCCTGTCTGTTTTCCATATTTTTTTGGACCACAGCAAAATTCAAAGCCCCCCCTCACTTGGGGTACTGTGGGGGGGCCCTTTGAAACAGATTTAAAGCAAGGGGGCCCAGGTAGGGCTGTTAGGGCGTTTTCACACATTATCCATAATTATAACGAAACTACCAGTCTCCCTTTAGTATTACTTTCCCCTTCCACTGTTCAAATTTCCCCACAAAAAAAAGGGTTTGGAAAACGGTGTGGAGCTGGTTTTAAAGTTTTTTAAGGGTTTTTTCAAGACGTTAGAAGACTTTTTTTGTGAGTAGCCGGGGGGTAAAAGGTAAACCCCGTACTACCGCTCCCCTCAAAACCCTCCCCCCTGTAGCCTGCGAGCCTTTTGCAGGCCCCGTTTAAAAGCTTCCGGGCTTAGTTTGTGGCTAATTTCCCTTCAATCTCCGGGGGGTTGACCCCGGTTTTTAAATTTTAAGCCGTCAGTAAGCCAACTGTGGAATGAATGCCAGTCACCCCATCATCCCCCTGTCCCCTGTCATCCACCTGCTCCTTCATGCGGTGTGCATCGTTACCGTTTTCCATCACCTTTTTCTCGGAGTTAACCCCAGTCAGCCAACCCAGTTTCCCTAACCCACCCTGAGAGAGAAAGTAAGCCACGCAAGTTCCTTTTTTTCCCAAATTTCCTCTAAAAGGAAATTTTCCCATATCGCTTTGTGCCCCTGTTGGATGCAAAAGGGAATTTCACCTTTCCCCTGTGGCATAGAGTGGCTTATAAAGCCACCTTAAAGGGTTGGTGAGTGGAGTGTGCGCCATGAGCGCCACGAGAGTCAAAACCCAAACCACCACCCTTTCCACTCTACCACCAACACCACCACCACCCCACCTCATCTACCCTGTTTTTGTTTGCACCCGTACCGGTCCTAATATTTTTTGGGCTCCATAATTGGTCAAGAAAATTGTAGTTTGAGCGCCACCGAAAAACCATTATGTGATTTCCCACCGAGAAAGCGAAATTTCTTCACGACGACAGTGTGAGTTTTGGGCGTCATCACCCACGCGGGGGACAACCTTCCTCACACCACATCCCTGTCGACCACCCAAAACCCATAATTTTCTTTTTAAGACTTTTTTCTTGCTTTTAAAAACTTTTGCGTGGTAAAGACTTTTATAGTAAATTTTCCCGGGTGTACTCAAAACCCTTTTGTTTTTTTAAAATGTAGACTCATTGTTTCTTTGACTCGTTTTTTTTTTTGAAATATTTTTCAGTGTTACGCTCACTCATTTTTTTTTATTTTTTTTTTTTTTATGCAACTCTCTGTCTGTAGTAAGTATTATTTTTGTAGGGGTACCATCAGTCACTCTGTTTAAAAGTGATTCATTTTTTTATTATTCTTTCAGCATTGAAATTCCCCCGTGTTTTCCTTGTTTTTTTCATGCAGTGATTTTCCCCCAGAAACCCAAAATTTTATCCTTTATTTCAAATGGGGCCCTTTTTTTCTTAGGCCAGCAGTTTTCCCTTTTCTTCAAATTTTTTTCCAAAATTTGTGTACCATTTTTTTGCCAAAAATTTTTTTGTCTAACACTCAAAACCAAGTTTTTTTTGTAAAATTACAAAAATTTAATTAAATACGTGTTTTAAGTGGTGTGTGCCCCACCACTTGAAAATGTTAAAACTTCCCGTTTTTTTTCCTTGTTTTTTTTTTAATATTTTTTTTGAACAATTTCACTTTTAAATGTAATTTAAATTTTTCTTTAACGTAAAGTGTTTTTTTTACTCTGTTTGAGAAAATTTTTTTTGTTTAATTTAAAATTTTAAGATTTTAAAATTTTTTCAAAAAAATTTTTTTCTTCATTTTTTTTTTTTTAAAATTTAACCTGATTTTTTCCCCAGGGGAGACTTTTTTAACTGCGTAATTATTTCAAACCCCTTTAAATTTGTTAAATTTGTTCGGGCAGTAAATTATTTTCTTTTATTGTTTTTTTTTAAGCATTATTATTTTTCATTTTCTTTTATTTTTGAGTCTTGTTTTTTTTTTAAAATTTTTTTTTCCCTGATGTTGCCCTTTGGGAAATTATTTTTTAAATTTGGGGGTTTAGCTTTCCCTTGAAAATTTTAAATTTTCCCCATTTATCTCGTTTGAAATACAATTAGTAATTTTATTTTCTACTTTTTCCCATTGATTTAAAATTTTTTTAATTTAAATTTCTTTATTACAAGAGTAAAGACATTTTCATTTTGCATTTAATTAAGTCTCCAGTAAATTTTTACTTGTATTTTTAAATTTAAATTTTTATTTTTGGCCAATGTCCTTTAAATGATTTTCCCTTTCCTCTTGCAGTGTTTTTTAGACATTTTTTTTTATTACTTCTGCAGAATTAGTTTGCATCTCTTTTTTTAAATTTTTAGCTTTTTGTATCATTTTTATTGTTCTTTATTTTTGCCTTTTTTTTTTCTCGTGCAATTTCCCTTCGCCTTTATGTCTCACAAAACCTTCAAGGGATATTTTAGTAAAAGTCGCCCATTTCAGACCTTCAGTCTACGCTGCTCCTGCCCTCAGCCCCTCACAGTTCCTTACCGACTGACAAAACCGACCCAGACACTGAGATACTATAGTTAAACTCGTGTTCCCCTTTGAGGGCATTCCCTTTATTCAATGGCCATGTACATGGGTTTTGAAGCAGGGTTTTTACTGCCATTTGTTTTTCGTGTTAATTTCTCTATTGAAGGTCCTCCTTCTAGGAAACTTATTTAGAAATTGCTAAAGAACTCTTCAAACGATCCCCTGCTGCTGTTTTACGTTGTTTATCCCTTGATAGCATGATTTTAGGAACTTACTAAGGTCACAATATGAGGAAATGATTCTTTCTTTTTCCCTTTTTTCCCCGGGAAAAACAGTTGATCCATATTCGCTTTGGGGAAATAGTGAAAAGCTACACAAAACCCCTGATAATGAAAACGTTGAGTGCATTTGCTGTTAAAATTAAAACAAACTTTTTTTTCATTTATCAATGCTGTCCAGTCATCAGCTTTTCTCCCTGAAAAGGCCAAACCATTTACATAATCGCTTGCAAAAAAGCAGCTTTTGGAAACAAAACAAAAAAACTAAAGCCGCCTGCACCGTGTGTTTCTTTTTGAGGCCATCCTCCAACTGTGAAATGGAAAACCCCTTCCCGCCCCAAAAACATGTACTTCCTTGGGGCCCCCCCGGGGACTTTTCCATGTACAAAAGTAATTTCACACATATGCCTCAGCTGCAAACCCCCTCTTGTTTTTCGCACGAGACAAAACGTGGTTTTTCAACCATCTCAGCGATCACCAAGGGCCAGTTATAAACCTCGTAGTATTCCTAAATACATTCAGTAACCAAGTCGCGGACTTTTTTACAACTGGGTTTCCCCCTGGGCCCTATTGCAATTAATTGTCCCGATAGTTACCCTAAGAACGTGTACGATGATGTACCAACCGATCTTCCCTACTGGGAATTATCATAGAATACATGGCATGACACATCTGGTGCAATGCCCCTCTATAACCTTTTTATACTCTAGGGCTTTTCCGGGGCCGTTCCAACCGCAAACCCGTAGAGGAAAAGGGTAAACGTGGTTTTTCAAAATTTAAACCCGAACCAGGCTTTTTCTTCCAATTCCAAATAACCAAAAACCCAGCTCATTCCCTTTTTCCCAATTCGGGGGAATTCGAGCGCCCCCCGTCAAAAAACCCCCCATTTTGACAGTAGGGGATAATGAGTAAAAACCAATTTCCCATTTTACAATTTCCCTTTTAACCTTTAAACAGTCCCCCGAAATTACAATCCCCCTGATGAAGGGGCTTCACATGTCTCGACATAAAATGAATTTTTTTGGGGTTTAAGTGGAAAAAAATTTTTTTCCCGATGACAAATCCACCTTTTTGTTTTCACTTTAAATTCCAATTTCAACCATAGGCCCTATAGTGCAAGCATCTGTTCTAATGGGGCCCCCTTTTATTTTTTCATGGGGTCTGGTGCGCAACAATTTTTTAAATTTTAGTTTGTTTTAAAGGGTAACAGTTTTCGACATGTCCTTTTAGTAGAACCGACTCTGTTTCCTCCCTTAGGGGTAAGCTGGTTCTCACCTGCGTGTCCGAGGGCGGGCTCCCCAAAATTTTTTCCCATCCCAAAGGTTTAAAAACTTTTACTGCTTCCCCCTTTCCTTTTTGTCGACCGATTACTTTCCCCCGGTGGGCCTCTACTGGGGTTTGCCCTTTCCAAGGGGGACTTAAACCTTTTTGGGTCGCCCCCTAACCCATGGGAAAGCCCCAAAATTTACGACTTTATCGTTCCCCTTCTGGGGGTTTCCAGCTTGGATCAAAATCTGTCATACTGCTGCAGAGTATGATGTCGGATTAAAATCCCTTTCCAAAACCAATGCATTCCCCATAGCGTACCCAAAACGGTCCCGGCACGGGGAATTCTGTCACTCCCGTTTTGTGTTTTCCCCCTAACCTTCAGACTTGCAGGATAGTGTGGTTTCCTCAAGTGTCCAGGGCACCAACTGCCTTGAGTGCACCCAACCCAAAACCTTGCAATGACGCAAATTCGATAGTAGTTTTTCCCCCACAGGGGGTGCCTTTTCAGAAAACATTACCCTTTAAACTAGTAATGCCATCCCCTTGTTGATGTCCACATGCCTTTTGCAGAAAGACATCTCTGTTGCGGGTAGGCCTCAAATAGATGTCTGTTGTTGTTCCTAGTGTTCCCGATGGTGAAAACGTCCTAGTTGACAGTGATTCCCCGCAAAGAAAAAAGGGCTATTTTTTTGAAACCCTCCCCTTTCCTGTTGTAAAAGTTTGTAAGATCCATTTCTTCCTGGGCCCCACTTTTGGTCACAGTGTTCGTCTCAAGCCAAACCAAACCCCGTTAAACCCAGTTCACTATCCCTTAAACCCGTTTAGGGAAGGATGAGGGTTTTTACCCGGGGGACCCCCATCCACTTCACTTTTCAATCTGTTCCACCAGTTTTAGGAAAAAACTAAACTCCCACTGACTTCCCAATGAATCAAACATTTTTTGACTCTGTTTAACAAACGTCGTAAAGGGGCCCTTTCCCTTTCCAGGTGAGAAGAAGGGGATAAAAAACTTTTTTGTCCCATCGTATTTCCCCTTGAAAACCCGGGAAAAAGACCATCACATACCCGCGGGACAGAATGCCTCATTCACAAGTTTTCGTCGAGAAAAAAATTTACAATCAAAACTTTAGATGGAGTTATTGCAAACCCAGCAATTTACCTTTTGGAAAGCACCCTTGATCCTAGTACCTAAAAAAGGATGGGACTTGGGGGTCCCCGTGATTGACTTTAGGGAAATTTTAAAAGCGAAAACTATTCCAGATCCCCTTTTTTCCCCCTTCCCGTTTAATGGGTTTAAACTTTTTTCGTAACATCAGAGATTAAAAAATCCCTTTTTAACCCTTGATTTGTTACAAGGGTTTGGCAAGTCCCCTTCAAGGACAACCCAAAGCAACTGCATTCTCCACTCCACAGGGCATTAAACACTTCCCCTATGGCGTTTGGATTTCGATCCTCCCCAAACACGTTCTCAAGGGTCATTACAAAATCTTTAGAGTCTCATAGGTAATCACTTATGGTGACTTAGATGAAATAATCGTAAAGTCTAAAAACGTGGATACACACTTGAAAAGACTTGATGTAGTACTTGGTAAGCTTGAAGAAGCCAATTTAAAGATCAAACTGTCAAAAATGCAATTTTCAGATCAGAAATTAAGTTTCTTGGTCACGTAGTCACTCCTAGAGGGGTTACGACTGACCAAAGTAAAGTAACTGCAGTACAAAATTTTTCCAACCCCAAAACTGCTGATGCCGTAAGATCCTTTTGGGCTTTTGGCAGGTTTTTATAGATCTTTCCATTGCCAATTTTTCTTCCATAGCTGCCCTCTAACTGAGTTTTCTTAAGGAAAAAATGCTCCTTTTGTTTGGACCTTCCGTCAAGAAAGAGCATTCCAAACTCTAAAAGAAAAGCAACATCTGCTCCAATTTTGAAATTTCCAGATTTTTCTAAGCCCTTCTATCTGACAACTGATGCTATTTTCAATGGCATAGGTGCCGTACTAGCTCAGAAGACCGATGGCAAGTAAAACGCAGTTGCATTTGCTAGCGAGTCCCTTACAAAGGCTGAACGTAATTATACAGTAACTGAGCAAGAAGTTTTAGAATAGTATGGTTTAAAGCACTTCCGAGACATTATTTATCAGTACTCTGTTCATGTCTGACAGACCAATGCTCCACTGATACCTTTATTCCAGAACAAAAAAATCACTGGAAGGTTAGCCAGTGGCCCTTTGGGACTATCCAAGAGTTCAATCCCCCCCTTTGAGCATTTAAACCTGGCAATTTTTGAATGTAGTCGCAGATGCCTTATCGCAACATGTAAGTATAGTAACTGCAGCCCCTCCATTAGTGCTGAGGATGTAAAGAATGCTCAACGAACAGATCCCATGGGGGTCTGGTTTTGATTCGATTCCTGCTCCAGGAAGATCTTATTCTGACTGTGAAGCCCCCAGCACCCATGGGTGATTTTGTCATGAACCAGGAATTACTGTATCGAACAGCCGAGTTGGGTACTCCTAGCAGAAGGGGTATACCAGTTAGTAATTCCACAGTCACTAGTGAATGTACCCTTTACGCTATTTTCATGATGTACCAAGGTGTTGCACACCCTGGTATGGATCGTTCAGTAAAAAAAAGCAGATTGAAATACTTTTAGCCTCTATGGCAAACTGATAATTCTGAGTATTTAAGAAATGTAGTGTCCCGCATGCAACATGAAGGTAATTTCTAATGGCCCTAATCCAATCCAAGTATATCAAACTAATCGAACCATGGAAAAGAGTTGCGCTAGATCTGTTAACTAATTTTCCAATGTTCCCTCCAAGGCAACAAACTCTGTGTGTTATGGTAGACCATTTCACCAGATATTGTGAGTTATTCCCCATGCAGATAGACTGCCGAGACAGTAGCTAAAGGTTTAAAGAACGCATTCTCTGCAAAGGCATACCACCCCTAAATCCCTAGTAACAGATAATGGGGGTGAATTCTGTAATGAGATTCTGGAAAATTTGTGTACCTTGTACAAGATCTCTAAATCCACCATTGTTCTTCATCATCCTGCCAGCAATGGGTTAGCGGAAACGAACCAAAGAAATACTTGATTTTTTGAGACCACTATCAATCCCACAGTGAAACTTGGGTGAAGTTATACCTGATTGTGCATGTGCTAATAAATTCTGCTTACAATGTTTCTATAGGTGACACTCCACATTATGCATTGTACGGGTAGATAAACGTTTGCCTTTGAGTTGTTATATTCTAATCCGAAAAAATTACAAAACCCCGATGATTCATAGCAACTCGTACCGCTTAGCTCAAAGTGTTTTAGAAAAAATCCGTGAAACACTTTATAAATCAACAGCAGAATTACAAGAGTCGCAAACACTCGAGCAAAGCCATCCAAAATCAAAGTAGGTTCGAGAGTTATGCTGATTAACTTTAAACAAACGTCTGCAATGCCAAAGCTTGATCAAAAGTTTGTTGGTCCTTATCGAGTAGTTGAACATATCACTGGTAATAAGTATAAGGTTAAGAAATTAGTACTGGTAGTATAAAGAACCATTTAGATATTGAAGTTAGTATTTGATATAAGATGGTCCAACCCGACTAAGTGACAGACCTGACAATCCCCCTGTTTTCCCC
>NW_026474056.1:0-29577 GCF_026875155.1 Cherax quadricarinatus
TTTCCTTTTTGGGAAAGAAGAGCGTTGCTATTCAAACTAAAATCGCAAGCTTTACCTACCGCACGCACACTTTAAATATAAAATATATTAAAAAATATTTTATATAAAAATTTATAAAATATTTTAAAATATTTTAATATAATATATATATTAATAATATATAATGTCGGACGAATGGGCAAAACGCGATCTTGGCTTAAATAGCAACTTCATCTTGCCATTGGGACAAGTGAAAAATTTATACAATAACTGCCAAAATCATTCTGAACCAAACAAAAAAAATATATTGATTGTGTTTGTTTAGTACTAAATTTTTGAAAACGTATTTAAAATAATTTATTGGGGTTAACAAAAAAAAAAATTGTTCTTTTTAAAAAAGGGTTGGGTAAGTTTCTAAGATTCTTTTGGGCAAATTAAAATTTTTTTTACATTAACATTAATAAAAAAAATATATTTTTAAAACTATCTGGAGTTTTCTGGAGAGAGTTCCGGGGTAAACGCCCCCGCGGCCCGGCGGACGGGCCCCTTTAGTCATGTCCCAGGATCGACCCACACCAGTCGACAACACCCGGACCCATTTTACGAGGGGGAACATAGACAACAGGGGGAAAGAAACACGTCCAATTTTTTTCTACCGGGCGGGAATCGAACCCGGGCCCCACCGGGAAGCAGAGCTTAACCACCAGGCCACCAAAAAGACTTAAAATTTAAATTTTTAAATAGCCTAATTGGCCTTTTTTACATATTCGGCACGACAACATTTTAATTATATTAATATATATTAAAAATATATAAAAATAAAAATATATATATAATATTTTAATTTAGCATGCAAAACTGACAAGAAAAAAATTCAAAAAGGACCAGAGGCTAAGTGCAAAATTTTAAGCTTCGTTTGATCACCGCCTATGTAATGCCAACCAGGAAACAACATTATGAGTTAGAGTTTTTCCCACAAAAAAACGAACTCCCCTAATTAACCCCACCACCTTTATTAACCTAAAACTGCTGGGGTTTAAATGTGCCCGGGGAACGTGCCCATACAAAAATTGACTCCTCAAAAAGAAAGTTGGAAAAGTTTTCAGAATTTTAAACTCTATCAAACCCAAAGGTGTGACTGTAAGGTGATCAACAGAGCGTGGAGAATGCGAGAGCCGACACAACAAGAATCATCTCGCGATTCCACAAAAGCAAAAACGGATTGAAATGTTTCGAACAACAACGAAAGCCTGACCACACCTTAAAAAAAGGAAAGCCGACTTATATCTAAAAACAGCGAAACTGACTAAACTAAAAACAACCCATAGCTTGACATATAAAATAAAAACCCCCCACAGCTGAAAAAAACAAGCGGGGTGGGAAAAAAATTTTTCGAAAATAAACCAATCAAGTCTTTTCAATTTTTTTGGGGAATTTTTATATCGTTTACGCAAATAATTTCCCAAAATTTTTTGCTCACCTACAAAAGTTATTACCTGGATTTTTTCCCGGGATAAACCCCCCCCGGGGCCCGGCCCAAGACCCACCCCCGCGGGATCGGGGCCTGATCAACTGGGCTGTTACTGCGGCCGCACGCAGTCCAACGACGAGCCACAGCCCGGCTGATCCCACTGACTTTGGGTAACTGTCCACCTCTCTTGAACGGGCCGGGGGGTTATTGGCAATTCCCCCCAAATGCTTGAGGGGAGGCTTTTGAACATTTTGGGGCCCCGGACACTTTGGTTTTTCCCTTATTACCAAGGGCCCCCCTACTTTTTTTTGGCGGCATTTTGCATCCCGCCCGTCTTTATTTTTCGTAGGGAGTGATTTTGTGTGCAGATTTGGGCCCATTCCTTCCCAAGATTTTCCAATGTAGAAAAAGAAATATCCTCTCTCCTGCGTTCCCAAAGGGTTACAATAAAGTTTTCCCAAGCGCCCAAGTTAAGGTGCTTGACAGAACTTAACTGCAGTAAAAGATCTCTTACACTCTCTAATCTGCGTTTCACCGTTTTGAAGGGAGATGTTAATGTCACAGTTTTCCAGCCAGAAAAAAAGGATTTGAAAAGGATCATCATTGGTTTGGGAAACTCTCGTTTTGAAAGTTCCTTATCCATCCAATCTTTTTTCTTTGCACGCGATCGTGGAAACTGTTGTGATCCTTGAAAGTGGACCCCAGACATTCACTCCCAAAGGTCCTAACATTTTTTTTCCGCTCTTTTGTTTGGCCGGAGCCAGTAGTATACTCTGTTCTAGTTATTTCTCCCCCGGGGTTTTTCCATAACGGAGTATTGGAATTTGTCCCTTTGAACATCTATTTTTTTTTACCGTCCCACGGAAAACTTTGTTTATATTTCTTGGGGGTTAACCGCGTCTCAGCAGATGACACCTCAGCAGATCCAGTATCTCCACAAAGGATGAACGGGCTGGGTTATATCTCTGTCTATGCGTATAGGATAAGGAAAAAGATGGGGGGAGTACTGTCCCTTTGGGGAACAGACTTTTCATTTGGCAGCCTCCGATTTAACTCTTTTGCCATACTCTTTGTTTTCGATTGTAGGAAGTTAAAGATCCAACTCCCCACTTTCCCATTTTTCCTTTAGCACTTTTTATGGCTTTTACCCCATGATCGCATTTGTCAAATGCTTTTGCAAAGCTGTGTATATTACTTCTGCATTCTGATTTTCTTCCAGTGCACCCCGGGCCCATGTCATATGATCCATAGTTGTGAGAGCGGGAGCGACCTCCCTAACCCATTTTGCCCGGATGTGCAGTTTTTGGGAATCCAGGTTTTTGAATCCTGCTTCTTACACTTTTCAAAGATTTTTTATGATGTGGGACGTCGAGCTTTTGGTCTTTTATTCTTAGCAATGCTTTGCTGCCACCTTTAGGAGGGGGGGGCTATATCCGTTTTTTAAGTGACTGTGAATTTCACCCATTCCAAGCCCCTCCTCCATATGTCTTGGGGCCGGAAGGGGTTTCTTGCAGTTCTAATGAAAACAGAGCCCACGATCTGGCCCGGGGGCTGAGTGAAAGGGAAAGTTGTCAAGGTTTTTTCGAATCTATGGGAGTGGGGGTAATGTCGGAAATCTGGCATACTTTTATGGATTTTTGGGGCTCTTCATAAAGAAACCCTTTTGGGTCGTGATCCCAACCAAATAGGGGTTCACTAAACACAGAGTCGTACGGGGTTTTTCAAATTTCACTCATTTCCTTGTTGCCCATCTTGTAATTCCCATCCTGTCGGGAAAAGGGGCCCAACAAATTTGGGGAAATTCCCCTTTTTTTTGGGCAATGAAAAAAATATTTGAATTTTTTCTTTCCTAAAGCTTTAAGCTCCTCCCACCTCTCCTGGTTCTGTAAGAGTCTTTTAAACTAAGTTCGATAGTTTTCACTTCCCTGGGCACGCCTCCTTTCATGTATCAGATAATTTTAGCACTCCGAAAGCTCAGTGCCTTCGCGCCTTCTGTAAAGGGGCGTCTTTTTCCCCTCCATTTACTCCTCCTTCCCTTTCTTAGGGAATATCCTAAACATGCTTCGGCTGCCCCCAAATTGATCCTTTCAAAGGGACTGGTTTGGATCCATGTCATTTAAAACATCTTCCCCAAAATGTTTCGTTTAGGACATGGTTTACCCGGGTTTCCCGTTGATGTTCTTGTTTTGAAGTTGTATTTTTTGAAGACACCTTCACAGGTCATGCTTCGCTGAAACAGGACCCCAAGCTGACGTCCGGACTTTTGATTTGGGTTTGATCGGGAATTTGTTTTTTTTTGATATCTTATGCTCTTACAGGGCCTTTTTATTGTGAAGAAAAAGGCAGTGTGTTTTCTAGTCCTGTTGGCTCCACATCTCTGGCTTTAAGGGGTGTTTTTTTCCCGAACTTAGTAGCTCATGTGTGTGTGACCTTTCATCTGGCTACCTTTCCGGGTTGTTCCATAAAAACATTATTTGCTACATTCTTTCCCTTTTGATGCCTTTGGTTGAAAACACCAGAGTAAGATGTTTGGGGGGAGCGGAAGGGTTTCCAAACATAACAATTTTTATAGCTGTTCCTGAACGTTTTTGAGGTTGCATCTGGGGGCTTGTTAAACCACAAAGACTAGGTTTTGGTTCTCGTTTTTTATTGATAGAACTTCAACTACCTCATTGTGGGGTTCACAACTCTGTGCAAAAGGGACCTTTGACAACAGGCCAACCCCCCCTTGTTGCCTGTTTTTTCTGTCGCATCTAAAAAGGTTTAACCAAATTACCCAATTCACTGTCAAAGTGATCTTTTGTGGATCTCTTAAGGCGCAAAAATTGCATTAACTCCTCTAGAAGTCCACGAAAAAGGGATTTGTTGTTTGGGGGATGGGTTTAAGGGGCCCCGTATTTAGCAAATTGAAAGAGGGTTTTATTCTGTTTTTGGGGGATTTTTTGGGATCATAGTTGTAAATTTTGGGCCATGGGGGGCCCCGGCTGTGCTCCATCCAACAAGCCCAAGGTGTGGACTTTTTTATTTTCCTTTCCCTTTTCTTTTTCCGTTCCCCGCCACAAAAAACACCTGGAGTTTGGGTTTTTCGTACTACAATTGTTGTCTTGTGGGGTCGTGCCCCCCGGGCCCTTTTTGATGGTATGCAGGCAGTCGATGTTGTAACACTGCTTCTGGAGGGCCAAGGAGTGGCAATTTTTTTTGGGGAAAAAAGTACGGAAGAACGCACACTCCTTTAACAGGAGGGCCGCTACATTTTTTTTTGGGGTGCTCAAAGTTGCTGTCCCATTTTTTTTTTCCCCGTTTTTTCCATGCTTACTGATCCCCCAAACATAAAATTGCACAAATTCCCTTTGGGTTTAAATTTTTGGGGGTTGTTGTCAATTTCTGCAGGTTCGGGCTGCACTATAATCCTCAATCCAACCAGGGCCACCCCGCCCCCGGGGTTCCACTTTCCCCAGTAGAGGGAAAAAGGAGGAGACTCCTCCCAACATCTGTACTGTGGGCCCGGGGCTTGTCAATGTGGTTGTAATTTACATTTTAGATGGTTGTAAATTTTTACTGTTTTTTTTGGTGGTTTTGGGATGTCCCCAGGGGAGTCTGGGCTGGCAAAGGCTGGGGGGTGGGGCCCGGGTCAGATAAAAGGGGGTGGGGGTGATCCGGGGCCCCCCACACTTGGGTATTAGTGCATGACTGGGGGGGGGGGGCCGGGCCACACCACACGTGGGTATTAAAGGGAGACTGGGGATGGGGGTTTGGGTTGCACCATGTGGGTGACTAGATAGTTTTTTAGCACTGTTTTGGTAGGACATTCTGCATTTTTGTACACTATCTCTTGCTCCCATGTTTTAAAAATATTTTTGGTAGACAACCAAGAGGGCATCCTTTTTTTTCTTTATTTTTTTTACATTTTTACTCTCCTGGGACCCTTTTTGATACTTGCCCCAAATTCTACTCCTTATTGCACAACCAGAACACCTTGCTAGTTCGGGTCAATTTTTGAGGCTGTATTTAGTCTAATACAAGAATATGTGTTTGGAAAGCAAGATTTCATGTTTCTGGGTTTCCCCTTTCCCAAAGGGTTTTTTTACATGTCCCACAATATCGTGCGACATCCTTTTGTATCCACTAACTTTTTATGCCCCGAAAAAAACTGTTTTTCCCTTTACCTTCCTTTCTGGTGCCATAATATGCAAGATGTATTTATACAACAAGTTCCAGTATGGGGGGACAAAAATTTTCAAAAGATTACCACGATGGACCCTGAGACAGTAAAGAGAGAAGACACTGTCAAGCAGTTAGATCTTGATCCCAAAAGTTTTTGCTTACCATTGGGTTTTTCGGGTTTATGAGAAAATTACCAGAAGCAAAGAGATTTAAGACTGAAAAGCCTACGGTAGGTGAAACGTTTTTGAAATAAAAATACCCAAATTTTGCCTGTTCTATCAACCCGTCGGGATTTATAGCATTCTCATATTCATAATGAAGAAATACCAACCTGACATTTTCCAATGTTTTTTACAATCTGAACAAATATTATCAACACGAAAATTGAATCAAATGATAATGACACAAAAAAATAAACTTTAAGAGACTACGATATCTCTTAAGTAAAAATAAAAGGTATTGACAGTCGTAGCAAATGAGAGGTATCCCACGAACCAACTTAAGCATATCAACAAAGATGTCAGAAATTAATAAGAAAATTCAAAAGAAAATTCGAAATTAGAGCTACAAGGTGATGTTGGTTTTGGACAATGACGGTGTGTTACAGAGGTTGTAAGTGGGACAAAAAACTACATGTGATCTAGGATGTGGACAATGAGGGGGAGAGGGGAGGGGTTATTATAGAGGTTGTAAGTGGAACAAACTGCTAATATCATCACTGAGGAAAATATTTATAAATGCTCAAAATATTTCAAATTAGGTTACATAGATGAATGGGTGCGACAGATTTGCCTCGCAGGTTCAATAGGCCTACCTTTGTAGTCACGTTAAATGAAATTAATTTTCTTCAAATATTCTTCTTTACAATCCCTAAATACGGATGTGTGAATGTACGTGCGCGCGCGCGCGTGTGCATGTTAGTCAGTACATGAACAGTATTCATAATGTAACTTGCAAACTTCGCCTAAAGCCTGATTAAAACCTGCTCATAAGGATGTAAAACAACTGATAATGTCCTTGTAACATAAGAAAGAAGGAACAATGCAACAGGTCTACTGACCCATGCGGACAGGTCCGTGTCCCCCCCCCCCCCCCCCCGCGATTAGCCCAATGACCCACCCAGTCTGGTCACCTCCACTCCAGATGGAGCACGCACCAGACCCAGCAGCACAAGCTAGTCAGGTCCAACTCGCACCCACCCACACCCACTCATGTATTTATCTAACCTATTTTTAAAACTACACAACGTTTTAGCCTGAATAACTGTACGCGGGAGTTTGTTCCACTCATCCACAACTCTATTACCAAACCAGTGCTTTCCTATATCCTTCCTGAATCTGAATTTTTCCAACTTGAAACCATTGCTGCGAGTCCTGTCTTGGATGGAAAATTTTCAGCACGCTATATCCCCTTTATTTATTCCTGTTTTCCATTTATACACCTCGATCATATCCCCCCCTAATTCTACGCCTTTTCGAGAGAGTGCAGATTCAGGCCCTCAGTCTATCCTCATAGGAAGATTCTGATACATGGGGTCATCTTTGTCATCCTCCTCTGTACGTTTTCCAGAGCATTTATATCCATTCTGTAATACGGTGACCAGAACTGAGCAGCATAGTCTAAATGAGGCCTAACCAAGGATATACAGAGCTGAAGAACAACCTGAGGATTTCTATTATTTATACTATCTACACATAAGCCAAGAATTCTGTTAGCTTTATTGTGCGAACACTAATGCACTTATGTCTTGCTTCAGATTACTGCTAACCAAACTAAATCCTTTTTGCAATCAATAGTATTAAGATCTACATTTAGTTTATATGTGGCATGGTTATTTAAATTGTCCAACATTTAGAACTTTGCATTTGTCAATATTAAACTGCATCTGCCACTTCTCCGACCATTGCATCAGTCTATTCAAATCATCCTGGAGTGCTCTATGTCCTCATTGGAATGAATTGGACGGCCTATTTTGGTGTCATCAGCAAATTTGCTTATGTCGCTATTTATTCACTCATCTATGTCGTTATATGTAAATTGTGAACAACAACGGGCCCAACACTGACCCCCGAGGAACACCGCTTGTGACGTGCCCCCATTCTGATTTCTCCCCATTTATGCAAACTCTCTGCTGCCTATTTGTCACTATGCCTCTACCCAGGAAAAAATTTCTCCTTCTATTCCGTGTGCCTTAAGTTTCCTCAATAGCCTCTGGTGTGGAACTCTATCGAAAGCCTTACTGAAGTCCATATACACAATATCATAATCATTACCATGATCTACCTCCTCAAACACCTTAATGAAAAAAGTCAGTAAATTCGTAAGACAGGAACGCCCCTTCGTAAAACCGTGTTGAGATTCATTAATCAATCTGTGCATATCAAGATGGCTACGAATTGCCTCGGCAATTATTAATTCCATAAAATTTTCCCACTATGGGGGTAAGGCTTATTGGTCTATAATTCGAAGCCAAAGACCTGTCACCTGCCTTGTAAATAGGTATTACATTTGTCATTTTCCACTTATCAGCACTATGCCAGTTTGTAGTGATATGTTAAAAAGATTAGCCAAAGGTATGCTAAGTTTCCTCTTTACATTCCTTTAACACCCTTGCAAACAGTTAATCAGCGCCTGGGGATTTGTTAGGAAAGACACATATGCAACAGTTAGGTATCTTTATTTCGAAACGTTTTCGCCTACACAGTAGCTTCTTCAGTCGAGTACAGAAAAGTTGATAGAAGCAGAAGAGACTTGAAGACGATGTAATCAGTCCATCACCCTTAAAGTTTTGAGGTGGTCAGTCCCTCAAAACTTTAAGGGTGATGGACTGATTACATCGTCTTCAAGTCTCTTCTGCTTCTATCAACTTTTCTGTACTCGACTGAAGAAGCCTACTGTGTAGGCGAAACGTTTCGAAATAAAGATACCTAACTGTTGCATATTGTCTTTCCTAACAACTTGTCGGTATTTTATACC
The DNA here is from genome assembly GCF_026875155.1 of Cherax quadricarinatus. Classification (NCBI taxonomy): domain Eukaryota; kingdom Metazoa; phylum Arthropoda; class Malacostraca; order Decapoda; family Parastacidae; genus Cherax; species Cherax quadricarinatus. Next base: position 8,591 of record NW_026474056.1, read on the forward strand.
ATTTTAATGTTCAGCCTGGGGATTTGTTAGGTTTTAGTTTTCTCTATTTGTCTGAGGACCATGTCACTAGTAACCGCAATCGTACATAGTTTATCATCCGTTCTAGATAATCTATTATTTCAGGAATATCGCTAGTATTTTCCTGTGTGAAAACTGAGAGGAAGTAGGTATTGCGAATTTCACACATCTTTATCACTGTCAGTGATCTGACCAGAGTTACTCTTAAGTGGGCCAATCTTGTCCCTAATCTTACTTCTGTATACCTGAAAGAACCCTTTTCGGTTAGTCTTTGAATCCCTTGCGACCTTAGCCTCATAATCCCTTTTTGCTTTTCTTATTCCTTTCTTTATTTCTCTCTTTAATTGAATATATTGATTTCTTAACTGCCCATCCCCTCTTTTGATACACATATATATGTCTCTCTTTTGACCAAATGAGATGTTTTAATCTATTGTTCATCCATTTGGGATCATTTTTGTTAGATCTAATTTCCCTACCCGTAACAAAAGTTGTCTGGGCAGCTAGAACTATGCTCTGAAAAACATCATTTGTATGGCAGCATGTGTGACTCTCATCCTCCACAAGCCAGCGGAAGGCCTCGGTCAGATGACCAAAAGCGCCACTGGCGGGTCATCAAATGACTAAGATCCCGCATCTGGAAAAACTTGTCCTGTTTCTTGACAAAAACCTGACTTAACCTCCACAAAAGCAAAGAATCCCCATGGAAACAAGCCACAATGATTGGCTTTTTTGGGGTTATTCGGATTATTAGCCTTCAGAGTTAATAATACAAATAAAATCTTGTCGCTCTGTGTTTAACTTTTATTAAACTTTATATAAATCAACGCAGCCAACGCTGCGGTAGCATCGATAGATTCACCCTTCACATACTCCCTCCCCCTCCCCCCACAGTCTCTCACTCACATGTAGAACACAAAGGTGTACCTATTAGGCATAATGGTCTAAAAGGTGGGTGGTGGTTCAGCTCACACTCATTTACTTTCCCCCAAGTATTAAATATATTTTAAATTATGAAAAACATCGACTTTTTATCGCTACATTGGTAGATTGTGCCCACTATTTACAAGTTAATTTCCAATTCAGTACTTCCCTATATTCTTTGTAAATAACCACTCATCCATCCTTCCCTCCCTCGACAATCTTGAAGTTATTGTAATAAATATAAAAAAGCTGTAGTGTATAATACTGTCTGAAGTGTTTGATAAGTTCTAAATACATTTAGTAAATAAAAAAAAATAAGGTGGATAAATAAGGCACGCACACATGAGTTCTTCACTGCCGATAAAAATGAAAAATTTTCTCGTTTTTTGGTAGGTGTACCAACAATAAAAAAAAAACTAATAAAATATGGTAATTAAATGAACGAAAGGGGTTTATTAGGGGTAAAGCGAGTGCTTGTATGTTGCCTTTTTGATTTCAAAGTTGGGGGGGTTGGAGGAAGAAGAAGCATGTAGCATTTTTTTCCCCCGGGCAAATGGACCCCCCAGTCGTAGTTTTGCAGTGAAGGATCAATCTTCAGTACACTACCACAGGAACCCCCGGGGTCTTGTTAAGCGTCGGCTTTTTTGGTTGGAGGGGGGATTTGTTTTTTCTTAAAATTTAAAATGTCATCATCTTTACGTTTTCCTTGATTAGTGCAGCTTTTAGGCAGTTTTAGCCATGGAAAGTGCTAAACCCTTTGGGAAGGGGAGAGAGTCGGGTTTGAAAAAAGGGAAGGGGAGCTCAATTTCACAGATCAACAGCACCAAATCACCACTCGAAAAAAAAGCTCTGCCAGAAAAAGAGTCATTGAAAAAACTAGTTTTTTGAATCCAAACATAGCACGTGAAACATTCACCCCTTTCTATCCCAAGTAACCACCAAAGCCAGCTTCCTTCCTAACTTTAAAACCACCACAAACCCTACCAAGGCCACTTCCTTCCTAACATTACATCACACCACCAGGGCGTCCTTCCCTAACTTTACCAACAACCACCACCACCTTTCCTTCCCCTAACATTATCCCAAACCCCCCACCACCCTTCCCTTTATACCCCCGGGGGCCATCTTCCTTCCCTAACATTACCACTCACCCCCCCAGGGCCAATCTTCCTTTTTCCCTCAGATTCCTTCCCAACATTATCACTCACCACCAGGGCCAGTCTTTTCCCCAAACATTACCCCCCCCACCAGGGCCATTTTCCCTTTCCCCCAAACTTTACCACTCCCACCAAGGCTAGTCTCCCCCAAAAAATATACCCCCCTCCCCAAACGCTTTTTAAAACACTTGCGGGCAATCCCCTTTCCCCAATCAACATACGTTAACGGTGTCATCAATAATCCAGAATCCTCCCATTTAAACACATTCCCCTAAATATTTTTTACAATTTTCGTACGCACCCGTCAAAACTGCCACTGACACACTTGTTTTTCCCAAAATTTCTATCCTTTCTATAATACATAGCTCACATGTTTTTCAATAAAACACACCCAAAATTTACAGTGTGTTAAAACAAACATGTAATTTGTTTTTAAAAATTTCCCTGCCCAAAGAGGGCCAGGGTGATATTTCAAAACGGCAAGCAAAACTTTTTTTTTACAACATTTCGCTCAATGAAAAATTTAGAGGGTCTCACGATGAAATGTTATTTTGCTCTAAAGGCTTTCGGTATTTACACACATTTCCAGCCTCTGCCTTTTCCCAAAAACGACCAATCTAACGTTCATCCCATCCTCCCCAGGTCACAATCCATGTCACCCATCCTTCCTAAGTCTATGTGGATTTTACGTATATTGTTTTCAGCAAATTTCTCAATTTTTGGGTTAGGTTGTCATCTATTCATAAGGAAATAACGATAAATTTATATCATACCACAGAGGAAATCAATGAAATGTAAAATAAAGGCGATCAGTTCTACTGAGCGAGAAAACCGGCACCCACTCAAACACAGTAAGGAAAAAAAACTTTATTGTTTACGGCACCTTCATCAGTCACCCACATGACTGTTTTTTACAACAATGTTTGGGCGGGCTGCAGGTCGTGTAGCAAGGGAAATCACAACAAGCCTTCATTTTGTTTTTTAATCGGGGAAAGAACTAAATCCGTACGCCTGAAGAATGGAGGCATTCTGGTTCGACCCCAGGAAAGGGAGGATAAATTTAATTCTTGGAGGAAGAGCTCCTCGCCAGTGAAGCCCGTGAAGGTCAACCCAAGTGTCGATTTTTCAGTTTTCACTGACCTATCATCGCCGACTCATACTTAAGTAGCGCGTCCTGACTGGCCTTCAGTCAATGAACCCCAACGATACCACACGGGTTTAGCACTTCACATAGCCCAAATATAATTATTTGTAAGGGCAAAATCCCTTAAGGGATATACAACTCATAAAGATTGGGAACCAATCATATTTAATGCGATAGAGGGACAGCGGGTCCCAATTTCCTTGAATCAAGAACGATTCGTTTGAGAATGGTATAAAATAAAGGCAAGTTGAAGAGTAAGACACTGTGCACATGTGTCTTACTCCTCAAGAAATATTAACCAGCATCGAGTAAACAGCCCCCACCCCCCTCCTCTTTAAAAGTAATGAATAATATAACATTTTACAAATCACTGCATTCAAAATTAAAAGTGGCAACTTCGTCAAACTGTGCCCCAACTCACCTTATCCAAAGGTGGTCTCCATTATAAACGGCAGCTGTGGTCCATCAAATGATGGGGATAACGTGTTGTGTAAATGTGATGTGGTAGAGGGGTAGCCCAGTGGGCACCACCCTTAACACATCCTCTATACATCAGTCATGACATATCCTCCCGAAAACACACACATCCCAGAATATACCTGGGGTATTATTGGGAGAATTTATCATCGCGCCACACTATAAACCACTGGAATTAGGACAGCACACGCATTTGTTGTAACAATTGTTTAGCTTTTTCATTCCTGCTACAAGTAAGCTGATATCCGTTAAGCATACAGGTGTTTGTTTGCTCCCTTCAACCAGCCTGAGAAACAACTAAATCCACTCTGTTACTGGGTTTATAACAGACAAACTAACCACTGAAGCTGTGACTCGAGGTATACTTGAGGTAGTCCCGTCACGACTTATTGAGTGATCAAATATCTGCAGTCGGTACACTGCTGAAAAATGCAGTATATTTACGGCAGTTTGTCACACGTTAAAAATCAATCTGCTCAAGGATACATTTGTGGAAGTTCGATAACTCCACAACAGTGATCAACTTCGCCACAGTTAACACTAAAGTATGCATAGATGCATTTACCAATTTGGGCATTACAAGCGTACCAAAAAACAGAGCGGGCCTAGCACGCAAGAGAGAAAATTGAAGGCCAAAAACAGCAATATAAAATAAGGTGGGGGTCCGGTGTAGGTTTTTTCCCCGTCCGACCCCCCTGGGGCAGAATAGTAGTTTTAGGAGCACCATGTCCCCCCCAAAAAAACCTTTCTAGCTCCCACACCACTAAAAATTGATGACTAACAAAACACAAAAACCAGAATTTAGTTGTCGTCCCACGCACTGCTACCTAAAAACTTTTTTCTCTACCTCAACAAAAAGGGTTATACACAAAAATATAAAAAGGCAAACAAGAAACTCATTTGTGGCGTGTAAACCCAAAAGGAAAAAATTTTTTCAATTTACCAAAAAAGGAACCCGGGTGGCGGAAAAAAAGAGAGAACGGAAAGAAACAGGGGAACGTGGGGGAATGGTGTTAGGGCAATTTTGGTCAGCGCTACACTCGTCCCACCTTTATGAAACACCGGGCCCCTACTGTTCAATCTTGAGGTAACCATGTCTCCCCTCTCCCTCGCAATTCTCGCCTTTATTATAAAAATGAAAGTGAAGCAAACAGCAAGTCTTACCATGACGCCACAAACCAAAACTAGGAAAAAAATAACAAAAAAGGCACAAAAAAAAAAACCGTGACTGGAAAAAATACACAAAATAACCCGCACATAGGAGAGAGGGCTAACCACACGTTTCGGCCGACTTGGGCCAATTTTCGCACAGTGTGTGACTCACAAAACGTAATGGGCACGTTGCAAAAAAAACCATAACACGGGCGGGGGGGAGAACCCTTTGGGCGGGGGTTTTTAGACTTAACGCGGGATCTAACCCCGCCCGTGGTATGGTTTGTTTACATTGTGTGACTGTAAATGGTCCAAGTCGGACTGAAATGTCGTCTTAACTCCTCTCTCCTCTGTGCAGGTTATCTGTGTATTACTAGGAATATTTTCACTGAACATAGGTATGCAGCATACACCAAGGTATTTTTTTACCGCTCCCGTATATATTCAGTTCACTTTTATCCCGATTTTTCAGAATTAAAGTATTCATTGGTGTTAGTGCGCAGGTGAAAACTGCGGCCTTTACGACCCACATAACGTCAATAGGTGTTAAAGCTAATGAACTAACTTTCACTGATGTTTATAATTAAATAAATGTTTATATTGGTCAAGTGTGGCCATTTAATGCCAGTCACTTTCTATTACGTCGCTTGTAATTTCTTATTCCAAGGTATAGGCCCAAAGAACATATTTCGCAAAAGACAGGTGCTGGATCGGTAAAACAAGAAGAGAATACTTGAAGACGGAATCAATGAGCACGGCAGCTGAGCCAGAGGGCAACGTCCGCCCCCGTGAATACTTCACGCATATGCATCACTTGGCTCAGCACCACCATAACATGCTGACCACCACCAACACCATCTAGTATCTACACCATGTAAAGGTATGTATGTGTCGTGTTTCATATTCAAAGTTGATCAACAAGCTGAACTGCGGTGGTCATCATAAGACTCGTCAAAACAAAATACCAGCCCTTCCACCGTCCGCTGCTCTGATAATGGAGTAAGGCAGTCAACATGGAGAACAGTGCGTGTGTGTGTGTTTTGTTTTGGTGTAATCACCTCTTTGTAGTTACCAGTTTATAGATAAAGGAGGAGAGATATGCTCGTGGTGTCCTGTCTACAATAATTATTCTCATGGAAATAAAATGGTATAAAATACCGACACAATGGAAATATAAACACTTAAGCAGTATAATGTGATCCTTTATTGACAACGTTTGGGCCCACGCAGTGGGCTTTATCTAGTCACAAAAGATCTGAAGATTGAGACACTTATGCAACATATGGGAATTTTTTTATTCAGGAAACGTTTCGCCACACAGTGGCTTCACAGTCCAATACATAAGTGTCTTTTCCACACAAAGTAGAAGGCGTAAGGAGAGGAGGAGTTTGAGGAAAATCAGTCCCTCAGCCTGGAGTTGATGTGTTCAGTCCATCTACAAGATTGATGGACTAAAACACATCGACTCCAGGCTGAGGGACTGATTCCCTCAAACTCCTCCTCTCCTTACGCCTTTCTACTTTGTATTGGACTGATGAACCCACTGTGTGGCAAAAACGTTTCCTGAATAAAGATTCCCATATGTTGCATAAGTGTCTCAATCTTAAACCCTTGTCGGTTTTTCAAACCATTCATCACAAACAGATCCGTTTTGTTAGACACGTGCAACACTTGGGTATCTTTACTGAGGAAACGTTTTGCCACACAGTGGCTTCATCAGTCCATACAAAGGAGAAGCCACTGTGTGGCGAAAACGTTCCCTCAATAAAGATACCCAAGTGTTGCACGTGTGTTAATTTATCAACTTGTCGGTTCTCTGAACCATTCATCTTCAGATCTGTTTGTGATTTGATAAAGCCCACTGCGTGGGCGAAACGTTGTCACTAAAGGATCACATTATACTGCTCAAGTGTTTATATTACAATTATTTCACCATATTTTGGTATTCAATTTCCAGTGGTTGTGGTACTACATCCTCTTTTAAATTATTCCACTGGTCAACTACTCCGTGGGGAGAAATATTCTATTATTCCTTAGGTTCCCCTTTTTTTTCTAAACTTCCAACTGTTTTTTTTTCTAGTCGGTGCAGCAAGTGAGTCTTTCTCTAATCTTTCATACCCTTTGTAGTACCTTAAATATCTGCTTATGTATCCTCTTTTTCTCCGATCAGCCAATGTGGTCATTAATGTGGAAAAAGACACTTATGTACAGTTCAGGACATTTACTAAAGGAAACGTTTCGCCACGAGTGGCTTCTTCAGTCCTAATAGGACTGAAGAAGCCACTCGTGGCGAAACGTTTCCTTTAATAAATGTCCTGAACATGTACATAAGTGTCTTTTTCCACATCTTGTCGGTATCACCATACCATTCCTCGTGTCATTAATGTTTTCAGTGTGTACTCGCCTAATTGTGGTTGCAAGGGTCTATTCATAGCTCCTAGCCCCGTCTCTTCACTGGTCGGTATACTTTCTGCCCCTTGAGCTTTATCATACCTCTTCTTAAAGCTATGTATGGATCCTGCCCCCACTGTATCACTCTACATACTGTTCCACTCCCTGACATCTCTATGACTGAAGAAGTACTTCCTAACATCCCTGTGACTAATCAATTCAATTCCTCAATATTTTATGTTGTTATCATGCCCATCCCTATCCCTCTCCTCCAGTGTTGCCAGGTTGAGTTCCGGGACTAGTCTTGTTGCAGACCTTTGCAACAAGACGTGTTTGTTAGGTAAGACACATATGCAACAGTTAGGTATCTTTATTTCGAAACGTTTTCGCCTACACAGTAGGCTTCTTCAGTCGAGTACAGAAAAGCTGATAGAAGCAGAAGATACTTGAAGACGATGTAATCAGTCCATCACCCTTAAAGTTTTGAGGTGGTCAGTCCCTCAGTCTGGAGAAGAGCATTGTTCCATAGTATGAAACAATATGGAGATGAAGTGACAGGATGGAGCCTTATATAGCGCCAAGAGGTGAGACGTAGTCACTAGAAGAGTAAGAACTCAGATGTTGGGAGGTCAGGTCCCTCTCAAATCCAGCCGTTCTCACTAGTAGAGGTTGTCGAAGTTGATTGTAGGTCTGTACCAAGATACCCTTGTGTTGCAGTGTCTGACAGATTGAACATTAAAATGGTACAAAATACCGACAGGTTGTTAGGTAAGACACATATGCAACAGTTAGGTATCTTTATTTTGAAACGTTTCGCCTACGCAGTAGGCTTCTTCAGTCGAACATTAAAATGGTATTACAAATACCGACAGGTTGGTAGTAAGACACATAGGCAACAGTTAGGCAACTTTATTCCGAAACGTTTTGCCTACACAGTAGGCTTCTTCAGTCGAATACAGAAAGTAGGCAGGAACAGTAGAGATGTGAAGACGATGTAATCAGTCCATCACTGAACTGAACTTCTCCAGGCCGAGGGACTGACAACCTCAAAATTCTACGACTTCAAGGGTGTTGGACTGATTACATCGTCTTCACATCTTACTGTTCCTGCCTACTTTCTGTATTTGACTGAAGAAGCCTACTGTGTAGGGTGAAACGTTTCGGAATTTAAAATTGCCTAAACTGTTGCCTATGTGTTTCTTACTACCAACCTGTCGGTATTGTATACCATTTTGATGTTCCCTTCTTGTCAGACACTGCAACACATAGCCTCTTGGTACAGAAAACGCCTTAGACAACCCTTTCAAGTGAGAACTGTTGGATCTGAGAGGGACCCGACCTCTCAGTGGCTACACTCTCACTCTACTACTACTACTATCCACTCCTTCCGAAGTTTAGTCTCCGCACTGTCGCTTGATCTTTATATTTCTGATATGGAATGAACTTCTCCAGGCCGAGGGGTGACAACCCCAAAAATTTTAAGACTTTAAGGGGATGGACTGATTACATCGTCTTCAATCTTATTTCCCGTATTTTTGTATTTTTGACTGAAGAAAGCCTTTTCTGTGTAGGGAAAAGTTTCGGAAAATAAAGTTCCCAACGTTGCCTATTGTTTACCTACCAACCTGTCGGTATTGTATACCTTTTGTGTTCATCTTGTCAGCCTGCAACACTGGTCTTTGGGACAGAAAACGCCTTAGACAACCCTTTCAAGTGAGAACTTTGGATTGGGGGGACCTGACCTCTCAGGGAACATTCTCACTACATACACTACTACTCTGCCCCTCTCCTTCCCGACAGTTTTTAGTCTCCGCACTGTCGTTTGATCTTCAGAGCCCTGACTATGGAACTGAACTTCCCCGGGCCGGGGGGATGACCCCCAAAAAATTCTACGATTTTTTTTAAGGTTGATGGACTGATTCATCGTCTTCACATCTCTATGTTCCTCCCCTATTTCTGTATTCGACGAAGAAGCCTACTGTGTAGGCGAAACGTTTCGAAATAAAGTTGCCTAACTGTTGCCTATGTGTCTTACCTACATATATTATCATGCATCTTCCTCCGCTCCAATGAGTACATGTTCAAGACTTGAAGGCGTTCCCAGTAGGTTAGGTGCTTTACTGACTCAATGTGAGCCGTAAACGATTCCCTGTGTTTGTTCCAGCTCCGACATTTCTCCTGCTTTGAACGGGGCCGTCAACACTGAGCAATATTCTAAGTGAAGAAGCACTAGTGATTTGAAGAATGTCACCATCGGCATTATTTCCCTTGTTTGAAAGTTCTCAATACCCACCCCGTCATCTTCCTGGCTGCCATGATCTTTGTCTTGTTATAGATCTTGAAAAGAAAGGTCAGCTGACATAATTATTCCAGGACTTTTACGTGTTCCTTACGTTCTATTTGGTGACCCTCTGGAGTTTTGTATATAGTGTTCCTTTTGAGTTCTTCGTTCTTTCCATACCTAAGCAGCTGGAACTTATCACCAGTAAATGTCATGTTTTTCAGTGTCCTCTACCGTAGTGACTTTCATGCTTATTTTAGAGTCAGTGGTCAGTCGTCACGTGAGGTCACAGACCCTGAGCTGCTTTGGGGATTATCGGGGACGGTTACAAAGCATGGCTTGCTTCTGCAGTGTTTTAAAAATTGAGGTTGGAGAGTTAAAGGGGGTCTTGCTCTCCAGGAGGGATTAGGAGGCTGAAGGTCCACCTCAATGGGTCTGGAGAGAGTGTGAGGTAGCTGGAGTTGTGGGGAATGAGGCTTCTAGCAGTGAGGTGCAGTCTGTCTCTCGCTGTGAGGAGGCTGTGGGTGGGGAGGTAGCACGGCTACCAGCAATGAGGTGCAGTCAGCACTGCTACAAGTGGTGAGTGGTTCCCAGTAATGGGAGGAGCATCAGATATAAGGAAAGTTAAGAGTGAAGATCTGAAGGTAGGAAATCGCTCTCTGTTCTTCAGGATGAATGTACTTCAGTGGCCAGTGAAGGTAAGGGTACTACTGCCCCTGCTAATAGAGGTAAGCGCATTCTTGTGGTTGGTGACTCTCAGGTAAGATATAGTATTGACCTTGCTTTTTGTAATAGGAATAAAGAAGATGAGAGATAGTGTGTGCTTCCTGGAGCTGGTGTTGGAGAAATAGTCAACAGGCTGGATAATATCAGTCAGGTAATGGAACAAGCCCATTATCTGTCTCAGTGCTGGTGGAAATGATATAGGGAAGGGTAGGAGAGAAGAGCTGCTAGATAAGTACAAGTCAGCTATAGATTTCATTAAGTCTAAGGGAGGGGTCCCAATCATATGTAGCATCTTGCCTAGAAGGGAGTAGGAAATGAATGGTTGTCTAGGGCAATTGGTTGTAAATTGCTGGCTAGACAGACACTGCAAGGAACTTGCAATCCCATTCATTGACAACTGGAACAACTTTTATGGCAAACATGATGTGTATGCAAGGGATGGGGTACATCTCTCTGGGGATGGGGTGGTAGCACTTGCAAACTCGATTGAGAAGGCCATTGGTGAAATGCCTATTATTTTAAACTGATAGAAGATAGAGATATGGGTGTGTGTGGGAAACAAGCAGGTTGCAACACTAGGATTGGAAACAGTAAATGTATAAAAGGCATTCAGCATGGAAGTTATAAATAAAGACAATAGATCAGGTCAGCAAACAAAGGGGGACAGCAGAGGGCAGCAAGGGACTAGCTCCCTTAAGGTTTACTATACTAATAGCAGGAGTGTAAGAAATAAGATAGATGAGCTAAGATTAATTGCAAGTGCAGGAAACATAGATGTTATTGCTATAACAGAGACCTGGCTCAATCTGAAAGATAGAGAGATGCCCTCTGAATGTCACATACAAGGCTATAAATTATTCCACACTGACAGAGTCAACAGGAAGGGTGGTGGAGTAGCAATGTATGTCAGAGACAATTTAAATTGTTGTGTTAGACAAGATATAAAATTAGAAGCATCAGCCACTGAATCTGTTTGGTTACAGCTTCTCGAGGGGCCGAGAAAAACTAATTTTGGGTGTGATTTACAGGGCCCCAAATCTTGATAGGGAGTGCAGTAAACTTCTATGGGACAAAATTCATAAGGCATCTACATACGAAAATGTTGTGCTAATGAGAGATTTCAACTATAGACAGATTGACTGGAGCAATTTGACAGGAAATTTAGAGTCAGGCGACTTTCTTGATACGATCCAGGATTGTTTTTTAAAACAGTTTGTGACAGAGCCAACTAGGGGGAATAACCCCTTGACTTTTTTCTTGCCAGTGGGGGAAACACAAATTAATAATCTTGAGGTTAATGATGAGCTTGGGGAAAGTGATCACAAATCACTCAGATTTAATATACTTTGAATTCCCCTAATAATGGCAATCAATTTCTCTGTCCCTGACTTTCGCTTGGCTAAATTTCATAGGACTGAAAAATTATTTAGGTGGGGCTGAACTGGAATGACCTGACTAAGGGTCAGGTAGGTGGTGATGGTTTGCCGATATGACGCTTTCCAGGGCATAGTTCTAGCTCCCTCAGTAAAAATTATGTTCCAAATAGGGAAATCAGATCAAACAAAATGATCCTAAATGGATGAACAATAGATTAAAATATCTAACTGGTCAAAAGAGGGGCATATATAGACAATCAAAAGATGAGAGGGGCAATTAAGAAATTCGATATATTCAGTTTTAAAGAGAGAAATAAAAAAGGGAATTAGAAAAGCAAAAGAGATTATGAGGTTAAAGTTGCAAGAGAATCAAAGACTAACCCAAAAGATTCTTTCAGGTATACAGAGGTAAGATCGGGGACAAGATAGGCCCGCTCAAAAGTTCCTGGGTCAGCTCACTGACAGTGATAAGGAAATGTGTAAGAATTTTTAACACATACTTCCTCTCAGTTTTTACACAGGAGGATACCAGCGATATTCCAGAAAATGATAAAATTATAGAACAGGATGATAATAAACTGTACACGATTAGGGTCACAAGTGACATGGTCCTTAGGCAAATAGATAAATTTTAAAAAACCCAACAAATCCCCAGGCCCTGATGAAACTGTATGCATGGGTTCTAAAGGAATGTAAAGAGGAGCTTAGCAAACCTTTTGGCTAATAAATTTTTAAAAATATCACTACAAACTGCATGGTGCCAGATAAGTGGAAAAAAGGCAAATGCGATACCTATTTTCAAAGCAGGTGACAGGTCCTTAGCTTCGAACTATAGAAACCCAAAAAGCCTAACCTCCCTAGTGGGAAAATTTATGGAATCAAAAATTGCCGAGGCAGTTCGTACCACCTTGAAAAAACATAAATTAATCAACGAATCTCAACATGGTTTTACAAAAAGGGGGGTTCCTGCCTTACGAATTTATTAACTTTTTTCACTAAGGTATTTGAGGGGGGTAGATCATGGTAATGAATATGATATGTGTATATGGACTTCAGTAAGGCTTTTGACAGGGTCCCACATCAGAGACTATTGAGGAAAAATTAAGGCATACGGAATAGGAGGAGAAATTTTTTTCCTGGATTGAGGCATGGTTGACAATAGGCAGCAGAGAGTTTGCATAAATGGGGAGAAATCAAGTGGGGAAGCGTCACGAGTGGTGTTCCACAGGGGTCAGTGCTGGGGGCCCCCTGCTGTTCAAAAATCTACATAAACGCCCATAGATGAGGGCATAAAGAGCGACATCAGCAGTTGCCGATGACACCAAAATAGGCCGTCAAATTCATCTGACGAGGACATTAGAGCACCCCAGGAGATTTGAGTAGATTGATGCAATTGGTGGGAGAGGTGGCAGATGCAGTTTAATATAGACAAATGCAAAGTTCTAAATGTTGGACAGGACAAAAACCATGCCACATTAAACTAAAATAAAGTAGATCTTAATATTATGGATTGCGAAAAAAAATTTAGGGATTCTGGTTAGCAGTAATTTGGAAACCAAGACAACAGTGCATAAGTGTTCGCAATAAAGCTAATAGAATCCTTGGCTACATATCAAGAAACATAAAATAATAGGAGTCCTTAGGTGTTCCCTTTAAATCATACATCCTTGGTTAGGCCTCATTTAGATTTATGCTGCACAGTTTTGGTCACCATATTACAGAATGGATATAAATGCTCTGGAAAATGTACAAAGGAGGATGCAAAGTTGAGCCCATGATCAGAAACCTTCTCTACAAATAACTGAGGGCCCTAAAACTGCACTCTCTAGAAGACCGTAAAATTTAGGGGGGATATGATTGAAAGTGTAAAATGGAAGACAGGAATAAAAAAAGGGAATGTAAATAGTGGGGTTGAAAATATCTAGCTAGACAGGACTCGCAGCAATGGTTTTAAGGGTTGGAAAAATTCAGATTCAGGAAGGATATAGGAAAGTACTGGTTTGGTAATAGAGTTGTGGATCAGTGGAACAAACTCCCAATACAGTTACAGGGGCCCAAAAAATGTTGTGTAGCTTTAAAAATAGGTTGGATAGATACATGGTGGGTGTGGGTTGGACCTGATTAGCTTGTGCTACCAGGGTCAGTTGCCGTGTTCCTCCCTTAAGTCAAGTGACCTGACCTGACTAGGTTGGGTGCACTGGCTTAAGCTGGTAGGAGACTTGGACCTGCCCGCTGGGCCAGTGGGCCCTGCGCAGTGTTCCTTCGTTCTTATATTCTTATCTGCAAATGATGACACAAAAGTTTGCCGGGTGTTTTTATCTGTTTCTATGAAGACATACTTATGATTATGAAGGGATCTGCTTTTAATGATTTTTTCTTAATAATGTACACAGTGGTGACCTGTACTTAACTCTGTGAAAAAGGGTCTTGTGTGCTCTCTGTGGACTGAACCAAGGATGCCCTCCATCGAGCAACTTTACCAGCAGCTTAAGGAAAAAATTGAGAGTACGAAGATGGAGATACGGTGATTGACTGAGGAAACAAGAAGATTCGTAGTAGTCCTCCTGTTTTGAGTCCACAGGTCAAGAAGGGAACGTGGTCAGTGGTGGACCCGCATATAACGAAGTTGACGATCAAGAAGAATGGGAAAGGGCAGAAACGATGAAGAAGAGACTGCTGTGGAAACATCTAATACATTCTCTGTGCTACCCGACGAATGTGAGTCGACTACTGGGAACGTCACGACGAACGACACCAAGGAAGGTAAAATATTGTTGTTGGGGATAGCCAGGTTAGAAACATGGATAGGGTGTTCTGCTTGAAGGACAGGAGTAGGAGACAGAGGTTTGCTTTCCTGGGGCTGGGATGAAAGGACACTGTTAGCTGGCTTGAACAACATCATGAACGGTAATGGGATCAATCTCTATTATTTGCCTCAGTGCGGGAGGCAATGATTAGGCAAGCATAAAAAGTGAGGATTTAGTTAGAAAGTTCAGACAGCTATAGACATTTTAGGAAGAAGGGGGGCACCCTGTTTTTATGTGGCATTTTGCCAAGAAGAGGTGTTGGTAAATGAAGGTTGTCCAGAGAAATTTGGTATTAATTGTTGGCTGGATAAACACTGTAAGGATAATGCAGTCCCAAATTCATTGAAAAACTGGGAAAACAACTTCTATGGCCAAAATGACATGTATGCCAGGGATGGGGTTCACTTATCCAGGGCGGTGTGGGTTTTCTTGCTAGCTCAGTTGAGGGGGTTGTTAGGACTTTATACTAGGATTAGTTAGAGGTAATGGGTTTAGAAATGATAAATAATGAGTATGGGAGGCGGGAGCCGTTCAGCGCTCTCAAGAAAAAAAATCGAAAAATTATGGAAACTGAGTTATTCATACAGAAAAATAGCTTAACTCTTTGGCAACACAATGGTACAAAAAATCAATGTTCTACAACGTTTCTACAAGAAATTATAGTCATTATATCAGTTATGGTGGTGGCGATGTAGGTAACGGGTCTGCTCTCACCCATATATTTTTTTTAATTTTTTCCTTGTTTTTTTATCGCTTTTTCTTTGCATTATTCTTTCTAATATAATAAAATTTATTATTTGGCATCATATAAGAGTAGGTGGAACTTATCAATAGACGTCTAGCCCCACCAGGAAGCACCTGGGTACACTCGGCAAATGCTCCCTCTCCAGACGGCGCCAGGTGAATCACTTCATTTATTAAGACACATGTGCAGGTCTGGTTGTCTTTGTTGTGGACGTTTCGCCATCCAGTGGCTGGCTGGATGGCGAAACGTTTTACGATGGGGATGCCTGGGCATTTTGCATGTGTCTTAATTTCATCTGTCGGTATTATATACAATTCTTGTACTACTACTACTACTACAACCACCACCTCTTCCTGCCTATATATAGCCTCCTGCTCCACCTCTGTTAGTGTGACTTTGTCAATGGTCCAAGTAGGACCGAAACGTCGCGAAAGCTTCTCTCTTTATGTGCGGGTTATTTGTGTATTCATTTTTAAACGCTTATATCAGCTTATATATTAACTATACGGCTTATTT
The DNA here is from genome assembly GCF_026875155.1 of Cherax quadricarinatus. NCBI lineage: Eukaryota > Metazoa > Arthropoda > Malacostraca > Decapoda > Parastacidae > Cherax > Cherax quadricarinatus. The sequence continues at coordinate 24,305 of NW_026474056.1, forward strand.
ATCATTCAGATTGATCTAATATGATATAATAATCACTATAAATAACAAACAAAATGTTATATTACTCTAGACGAATAAAAAAGGCCATAATATTGCGAGAGGTCCACCAGCAATATTTCGATATAAATGAGTTACCCCTCGTCTCCTTGTTGTATTGTTTGGTCTGTGAGTGATAGAAAACGGTGTTTTGAAGAGGTAACTGCACTAGAGCTCAGTTTACTAAGAAATACACCGAAACAAACGCGATTTTCACGCAAAAAAAAAAAAAAATTTTTTTGAGACGGCGGGTCGGCCGGCATTCTAGGCCTATATCTCAGAAGTAACTTATTCACTTATTTCGCTTTACAACCCATTATTAGTGATTTGTATTGGAATGATTTTCACAGACAATATAAAACAAAGTGTGTTTGAAATTTTAACGTTAGATTTTTTTTGGAATATCTCAAATATTTTTGATTTTGTGGGGGTAAAAGGCAGATATTTTTGGGGAATGCCAAAAATTCTGTCAAATGTAATTTTTTTTTTTTACCTGATAATAAGATATATTAGATAAAAATGGCAATGTAAAAACGTGTGCTATTGATTCAACTTGGGGATGTCGGAAGTCCCACTCGTAGTGAATTTGTCATTTCATGCTCCCATATATAAAAATTTATGTTAATATTTTTTTTCTAAATCATACGAAATTTTTGTCAATGGTTAATATGAAACCTTAAAAAAGTAAAACCTAAAAAAAAAAATGGGTTGAACCACTGAACGGCTCCCGCCTACTCCCTTAAGAATTTAATAGTAACTGTCATGGAGTAACTTGGGTAATGATAATTTTAAAAATTTGTGTAAAAAAAAGTTAAATAGGAAAAATGTGCAAAAAGAAAAAACATATGAGGGAAAATTTTAGTAACAGTCAAAGGCAAAAAAATAAAATTAATGAGCACGTTTGGTAGCACGTGCGGGGAATTTTGTATCTTTTTGCAATAAATGAAACGTGGTAGTTTTGAAGATCGGGAAGATTGTGAGTTAAAACAAGGGTTTAAGTTGCCCATGGGGATGAAATGGGAAGGGGGGGGAGGGTTGCTTTATTTCGAGAAAATTTTAATTGTTGCGAAAAAAACAGTTAAAGAGGATGGAAAGTAACAAATTGTTGGGGGTTTAGAGGTGGGGGTCAAGAAAAACTAATTTGGGTGTATATACGCCCTCCAGGTTGGATATAAAGGGGGGAGACTTCTTTTGACGAAATTGTTAGGGCTTCGACAAAATAACATAGTGATATAGGGGGATTTTAAAACTTTGAAAATTTGACGGGAATTCTTTGACAGGAAAATTGCGTCCGTGACTTTAGGGAAACATTCAGGACTGTTTTTGAAGCAGTGCGTAACAGACCCCCCGGGAAATAATTTTTTATTTGTAAATAAGGAAACACCATAAATAATCTGGAGTCACGAAGAGCTTTGGGACAATGATCACAATCCTCACTTTTAGCATTAACTGGGATGCAAGAATAATGATAAAACAGTAAAAAAACCCCCGATTTCCGTTCTGACAAATTTTAGTGGACTTTGGGAACACCCGTCAATTTGATTGGGGTTATCTGCTAAGATTTTATTGACGATGTCAAATTTGATTTGAAGGGGTTGCTTTTATGAAATTTTTTTAATAATGTACACCCTGCCCCGAAAAAAACACATTCCCCAAGGAAATTAGGGCTAATAATAACGTCCGAATGGGGTTAACAGTAGGCTAAAGCATTTTTAGGGGAGAAAAGGGAAATTTTAGGGCATAGAAGAGGAGGGTTAACCCTTTCTTCCAATAGTTTAGTTAAAAAAGAATAAAAAAGGGGGGTTAGGGGAAAGGTTGTAAGGGTAGACAGAAACCCCCCAGGGAAGTCTACCTCCCGCCAGATGACTGTGAAACAAAACCTGTAACTGTTTTTGCATGAGGTAGGATTGCGGTCTCTTTTTCTGTCTCCCTAAACACGCTAGATAACAGGGATACTTGTACTCCTACTTACATTTGGTCCATTCACGACCGCACATGCAATATTATATACATACATCTAGGTTTTTTTTCTCCTTTTTCAAAAATAGCTCGTTTTCTTTTTTTTTATTGTCCATGGGGAAGTGGAAAAAGGTCTTTCCTCCGTAAGCCATGCGTCGTATGAGGCGACAAAAAAATCCCCGGGAGCAAGGGCTAGTCCCCCTTCTCTGTAGCCCCCTTACAAAAAAGAGAGAAAAAAAAACTTTATAAAACTGGGATGTTAAATGTGGTGGTGTAGTGCGGATGACAAAAAAATGATGCTGATGTTATGAATGAAAAGGGAATTTTGGGTGCCGGGCCCAAGCAAAAAAAAAAAGTAAAGGGGGTAGGAGATTTTTCATGGGGGAAATAAAATGGGATTAAATCTGGAGTATCTGAGGATTTAGAGAAAGGGGAAGGGGTAGCAGTAATGTTAAATGATCAGTTATGGAAGGAGAAAAGAAAATATGAATGTGAAAATTTCAAGAATTATGTGGATTAAAGTAAAGGTTTGGATGCGAGAATGGGTATTAAGGTGATGCACCCTGGAGAAGAGAGGAATGTAGGGGAGAGAGGAGAGATTTTGGGAGAGTTAAGTAAAATGTATAGGGGCCTTTAAAACCAAGTAAGAGTAATTGTGGTAGGGGACCTGAATGCAAAAATAGGAGAAATTTTTAGGGGGTGTGGTAGGTAATTTTGGGGTGCCAGGTTTTAAATAAAAATGGGACCCCTTTGATTAAACTTTGTTAAGGAAAGGGGGTTTTATTTATGGTAATACAATTTTAAAAAAAAAGGGATAAGTAACAAGAATATGTAGGGCAAAAATGACAGTGTTTTTTTGGGGTTATGTATTGGTAGATAAAAGGGGTTGAGTAACTTTTAGGATTAATGTTTAAGAGGGGCCACAGTATATAGTCATTTTAGTTGTAGCTCATGGAGTAAAAAGGGGATGGGATACAAGGAGAATAGAAGCATAGGGAAGAGAGAGGTGAAGGTTTATAAATAAAAGAGGAGGCAGTTAGGGTAAGATATAAACCCTATTGGAGGGGTAGGGGCTAATGGAGCAGGCAATGGGGGGAAAAGGTATGGGGTAGGGGTTTAAAAATGTTGGTTTTGAGTGTTCAGCAGAAGTTTTGGTTACAGGAAAGTGGGTGCGGGAGGAAGAGGAGCGATTGGTGGGAAAGATGATGTAAAGAAGTAGTAAAGGGGGAAAAATTAGCTATGAGAAGTTTTTTTAAATTTAAAATGATGCAAAAGGGGGGAAGAGTATTGGAGAAAAAGAGAGAGGTTAAGGAGTGGTGAAGCAATGTAAAAAAAGAGCAAATGAGGGTGGGTGAGATGTTTCAACAAATTTTGTTGAAAAAAAAAAAAGTTTTGGGAGTGAATTAACAAGTAAGAAAGCCCAGAGAACAATGGATTTGTCAGTTCAAAATAGGGGAGGGGGAGTTATTAAATGGAGAGTTAGAGGTTTGGGAAGATGGAGGGAATTTTTGAGGAATTGTTAATGTTGATGAAGATAGGGAACTTGATTTCGTGTATAGGACAAGGAGGAATAACATCTTGTGGGGGGTGAGGAAAGCCGTTGTGATTGGGGGGAAATTCGTGAGGCAGTAGGGAAAATGAAGGGGGGAAGGGGACCGGGATTGTGGGATAAAGATGAAATGTTAAAAGCAGGGGGGGATAAGTTTTGGAGTTTTTTGGTGAAATTATTTAATAAATGTATGGAAGAGGGAAAGGGTCCCTGGGGGACTGGCAGAGAGCTGCATATTTCCCTTTTTTTAAAGGCAAGGGGGATAAAACAGAGTGCAAAAATTAAGGGGGATAAGTTCTAGTATCCCTGGAAAAGTTATGGTAATTTATTTTGAAAGAATTAAGATAAAAGAGATAGATAGCAGATGAAAAGGAGGCTTTAGGAAAGGTAGGGGGGGTTGGACCAGGTGTTTACAGTGAAAATATAAGTGAACAGTATTTAGTTTAGGTTAAAGGGGTCTTTGGGGCTTTTATGGATTTGGAAAAAGGATAGACGGGGTGGATGGGGGGGGGAAATGGGAGAGTTGCAAGGTATGGTGTAGGAGGTAGGTTACTGAAAGCAGTAAAAGAGTTTTTTACGAGGATAGTGAGGCTAAAGTTAGAGTTGTAGGAAAGGGGGAAAAATTTTTTTCCCAGTAAAAGTAGGCCTTAGACAGGTGGTGATGTACAGTGGTTTTTTAAATTTTTATGAGGGGGTTGTAAGAGAAGAAAATGCGGGGGGTCTTGGAAAGAGGGGTGATTTAAAAAAGATAAAGAATACCAGAAATGGGAGTTGTCACAGTGCTCATTGTGAGACACGTGTTCTTGGGGGGATTTGAATTGAGTTGCAGAGATTGGTGGATGAATTTGTAGGGTGTGCAAAAAGAAAAATTTAAAGGGGGAAAACAGGAAAGAGTAAGGTTATGAGGGGAACAAAAAGGGTTTGGGGATGAAAGATTTAATTCAGATTGGGGGAGAGAGTTGGAGGGGTGAATTATTCAAAATTTGGGAGTGGGACGTGTCAGCAGATGGGTTTTGAAAGAGAGGGGAATCTAGAAATTTATGACAAAAAAAGTGAGTGGTGCATTGGGTTGTGGAGACAAAGAACTTTGTCCTTGGGGGAAGAGGGGGAAAGTATGAGAGTATTGTTTTACCAACGCTTAATGGGTGGAAGCATGGGTGATAATGTTGCAGCGAGGAGGGTGGAGGCATGGAATTTCTGTCTGAGGGGAATGTGTGGGGTGAAATAATGCAAGAATTTGTAGTTGGAAGTTAGGAGGAGGTGCGGGTTACCAAAAAATGTTTCCAGAGGGTGGGAAGGGTTGTTGGGTGGTTCGGACATGTAAGAGAAAAGGAGCGAAACAGAATGACTTCAAGAGTGTTCAGTCTGAGTGGAAGGAAAGGGGGGGTAGGGGGGCAGCCCAGGAAAGGTTTTGGGGAGAGGGGGTAAAGGAGGTTTTGTTTTGGGGAGGGGCCCTTGGATTCCAGCAGGGATGCGTGAGCGTTTTGATAGGATGAATGGAGACAAATGGTTTTTAATACTTGACGTGCTGTTTGGGTGTGAGCAAAAAAACATTTTATGAAAGGGGGTTAGGGAAACCCGGCCAGGGGGACTTGAGTCCTGGAGATGGGAAGTACAGTGCCCGCCTCTAAGGGGGGGGTTTTAAAGTTTGCAGTTTAAAAAAGTAGTGTAAAACCCCTTCTGGAAGACAGGATGGAGTGAATATGGGAAAGTTTTTCTTTTTCAGGCC
>NW_026474057.1:0-11249 GCF_026875155.1 Cherax quadricarinatus
TGGCTTTACCCCCTTTTTTTTTACGTAATGCCTCACGTACCCCCCCGAAACCTACATTTGCTCTTCTTCACCCCTAAAAGATGGTATACCTCCCTGACCAGATGCATGAAATTACTGCCTCTGTTTCTTCCTTAACATTTAAAAGTTCCTCAAAATATTCTCGCCATCTACCCAATACCTCCATATATATATATATATATATATATATAATATATATATATAATATATATATATATATATATATATATATATAATAATATAATATAATATATATAATATATATAATATATATATAATATATATATAATATATATATATATATATATATATATATATAATATATATATATAATATATATATATATATATAATATAATATATAGAAACCAGAAGGAAGGAAGGAAACAATGAAGAAAGAATGAAGAAAGAAAGAAAGAATGAAGAAAGAAAGAAAGAAAGAATGAAGAAAGAAAGAATGAAGAAAGAGAAAGAATGAAGAATAAAGAAAAAGAATGAAGAATAAAGAAAGAATGAAGAATAAAGAAAGAATGAAGAATAAAGAAAGAATGAAGAATAAAGAAAGAATGAAGAATAAATAAAGAATAAAGAAAAGAAAGAATGAAGAAAGAAAGGTAGGTAGGTAGGTAGGAATGATGACACATGACCATTTATTATCTAGGATAACTAACACAACTGCCTGCTACTACCTTGAAGAAAACTGCTCAGACAAGGTGTTTTGTCTGTGCACATACAAAAAACGTCCACAAAAATGCAGAGACACTCCTTTTGTGTGAGGAGTGTAACACACCACTGTGTATGAAACCATGTTTCAAACAGTTCCACAAGCTGCAGAATATTATTATATTATAATCAAAAAAGAAGCGCTAAGCCACAAGGACTATACAGCACACACACACACACACACACACACACACACACACACACACACACACACACACACACAAGCTGCAGAACTTCTAGGAACATGTCCAGTGACTGTATATTTGTATATATATATTATAAAACAATAGCAATAAAAAATATTTTGTATTGTTGGTTTGTGTAAACAAGTTTTGTAAACAATATAATGATAATAATGCTTGTGCAGTTATTGTGTTGCATACGAGTGTATATATGTACATTGCACCTTACTTTGGTCTCATAGGCCACATAAGTTACTTGGAAAAAAAAAATACTGAAAAATACAAGAAACCTTCAAAATAGGAGTAAATATAAGTGTACCGGGTGAGCAGCATTCGCTGCTGTTGCCATGCGCGGCTTATTTTCTACCAACTTTATGCCTCTATATCTCATTAAGTAATGATCACCAATTTTTTTTTTTTTTGGGGGGGGGGGGGGCTTAAAACAGTCAGCAAATTAATCCTAACATTTTGATAAGAAAAAATAATTTTTTTTATTTTTCAACATAGGAAGGCAGTTTCAGAAATGGGCTTGCGACAGTCAAAGGGTTAATATCTCACGCCTTTCCTCATCCAATTCAGTCATTTTTGTCATTATCCTTGTTTATTTGTATCTGATCTTCCATATTTAGCTCATTTTTTTGCAAAGTTTAATGAAAAATTGGGTTGTCATGATTTTGTCTACCATTTTCTTTTTAAAATTTCTTCCTCTGTCTTCATACTTTTACGTAGTGAGACTCCCGTTAATGCTACATTTTAAATAGTGGATCCAAGTTTTGTAGAATTGTAATTCAGTAGGGTCCCACAGTATCAGAGAAACTGAAGCCAGGACCAGCAGTGCAATTTCAAATAGTCAAGACATATTTAGGTAAGACACATATGCAACAGTTAGGTATCTTTATTGTGAAACGTTTCGCCTACACAGTAGGCTTCTTCAGTCAAGTACAGAAAAGTTGATAGAAGCAGAAGATACTTGAAGACGATGTAATCAGTCCATCACCCTTAAAGTTTTGAGGTGGTCAGTCCCTCAGTCTGGAGAAGAGCATTGTTCCATAGTATGAAACAATATTGTTTCATACTATGGAACAATGCTCTTCTCCAGACTGAGGGACTGACCACCTCAAAACTTTAAGGGTGATGGACTGATTACATCGTCTTCAAGTATCTTCTGCTTCTATCAACTTTTCTGTACTTGACTGAAGAAGCCTACTGTGTAGGCGAAACGTTTCACAATAAAGATACCTAACTGTTGCATATGTGTCTTACCTAACAACCTGTCGGTATTTTATACCATTTTAATGTTCAAGACATATTTAAAACATAAATTCACTGACTATACACAAATGAATAAATAATGTTTTTCTAAAGAACACTGAGCATTATATTAGCCAGCACTCAAAATGGCTGGTCATCTGATGAATGAGGTATTAATTAATTATAAGAAATGAGAGATTCTTGGACTGAAGGAAAAGTGCCAACAAGAGTAAAGATATTACCAAGTATCAGTTACACTGGTGGAGAAGCATAATAATTAATACTCCCCCCTGATAATTTTCAAAGAACATAAGAATAAAAGAACATAAGAAAGGAGGATCACTGCAGCAGGCCTGTTGGCCCATACTAGGCAGGTCCTTTACAATCCATCCCACTAACAAAACATTTCCCCAACCCAATTTTCAATGCTACCCAAGAAATAAGCTCTGATAACTCTATCCACTCATTTGCAAGTCCCACTCAAATCCAACCCCTCTCACTCATATATTTATCCAACCTAAATTTGAAACTACCCAAAGATGTTATCGAAGTGACAGTCACACTGGTGGAGCAACACAACAATAACTATTACTCCTGATAACATTCAACACATTGCCTGAAAACAGTAAACAACCATTAAATGACTCAAAAACGGTGCCCCAAACATAAATCTACCGTGTGTCATAGTCCCGTTTCAATGGTACAAAAACATGGCCAAACTTACAAACAGCATCATAAAACTTGGAGAGTGCTCCAACAGTAGTTGTATAAGGGTCTCGCTTTAAATTGTTGATGAAGCCCCATACCCGGTGTTGTGTGTTGAGCCAGTGGTTGGGACCTCCGGCTCCTGGAAACCCACGGCGAGGAGGCACCAAGTTCATGGCTGAAAGCTCCTCATCCATAGCTGCCTGTCGCTTGTCACTCACCAAATACAAATTGCTATCCTTTTCTGACCTGCAAAAGATGAATAACCTCAGATTATAAATTAATATTCATGACACATGTAAGAGCAAAAAACAAGGCGGCACATGAAGATAATATATACAGTACATACATGCTGAGAGAAGTGGCAAACCTGTGTGGAGCAATCAGACCAAAAAAGTGGTGGAGGTTATATCCTCTGTCTGTTCAGCACAAAATAGGCCAGTTAACCTTTTGACTGTTGCGACCCCAAATCCTGAAGTCTCTCTCTCTCAGTGTCACAAAATTTTCGAAAAAAAAAAAAATTATTTTTGTAATGAAATGATAAGAGAATTTTTGTGTTAATGAAAAGAAAAGTACAAAATTAGATGGAATTACGTACACTCTTGCAAAGTTAGAAATCTAGGCAATGTTTATGCATCAGCAATTTCGCCCACTTTGAGCCCTATTTTCGGTCAAATCCATTGTTCCAGTCGACAAAACTCAATAGCTATTTCTTTAGAACTCCATTTGTTCTATTGATTGAGTACAAGAAACCACCCATTTACCAATTTCAACTACCCAGTAAAGCAGTCAGAAATTGGCAATTTGGCCAATTTTGCACAATTTAAAAAAGATGCCAATTTTAAAATATGCTCCAGAATGAACAATGCAGACATTCTTGGCACTAAAATAATATTTTCTCTGTTCATCAGTCATGTCTCCAGGCCCCTCTGATATTACTCTTCCTTTCTATTTTGAATTTTTATTCAAGCAAAAAATAGAAGATTTACTGTTATGCAGACTACTGCATTATTGCAATAATTGTATAAATAATGTCAACCCATTCATGACTGCGTATTAGAATGGCTATTTGGACACTTATTGGAAATGATGCCATCTGTTTACTCTTGAACATTGGCAAAAATTGAACATTTCTGCTCATTTGAGCTCAATTTCATGGTCCTTTTCACAGTGAAACTAATCAAAATCATCCCTATTCTATCAAATAAGACCACAAAAACGAGAATACAACCATAAATACTATATGAAAATACACCTCAAAGTCGGCATTTTAATCCAAAAACACGATCGGAGTTTTTTCTCATTATGCACTGCGTGCTGCAGGATTTTTTTATACTGCGCACAATGACCACACAGACCCATTCTCTCACGTGTGGGCCTACCAGCTTTCTCCCACTTGATTTGAAGCTGCTAGAATTTTGGAGTATAAATACATCAAAAACAATGGCTCGTAAGGCATACATATATGACCAAAACAGTCAAAGGGTTAACCTACAGTCCACTAAAAATAGGAATGGGATGAAACCAATTTTTTTGCTGATATTGACAGTCAATTTCAGGCTGATACCAATGCCACCAAAATCAGCTGATAGCCAAAACTGGCTAACAGCTATCAACACCAATACTCAGTTTCTGGTGAATACTAATACCCATGGATACTTATACTTTGTCACACTCATAATATGGAAACTCAATAATATTCCACTTTATTGTTAATAGTAGTAGCAAACCCCTCTGATCATCCACATATAAATAACTTATAGAAATTAATTCAAACTATAAAAATGCATCTACAACAAACTTTGAGTCAGAGACGTAACCAATGTACAGCGTATTTGATCTTAACACTCAGTCTGTCACCCATGGAGGCAGGATGACTTGATAAAGAAGTCAACACTTCCACTGTCACTCATTCAATCACTCTCTTGCCAGAAACGTGTTGATGATACAAGTCAGGTGACCCTCCAAACTGACACATCCCCAACTTTTCTTCAGAGCACAGGCACTGTACTTTCCACCTTCAGAACTCAAGTTCAGCTAACTGGTAGTAGGTTGGTAGACAGCAACCACTCAGTGAGGTACTACTGTCCTGCCAAACGAGTATGAAACAGAAACTTGCAATTGTTTTACACCATGGAAGGATTGCTTGTGTCTCTTCCTTCTGTCTCATAAACACATAAGATGACAGGTACATCTTGCTACTGCTACTACTGACACCTAGTTCATACTACACATGCAGTTCTGCATGTATCTTTATGACACTGATCCGAGTTTCCTTCTGGCTTTTTATTAATGATTCTTTTCATCTCCATGGGTAAGTCGTGTGTCACGTGGGTAAGTCGTGTGTCACAGTAGGTGACTAAATGCTCAGAGCAAAGGGCACTACCCCTTCTGTATAAATTACTAAATCGAAAAAGGAAGAAATCTTGAAGATGGGTTGTTGAATGTATGAGGGAGTAGTAGAGACTAACTGTGAACAGGGATTAACTTTTTTACTGGCCAGACCCCCAAAATTAACCCTTTGACTGTTTCAGGCCCCTTTCTGAAACTGTCATTCTATGTCGCCAAATATTCGAAAAAAAAAATTATTTTTTCTTATGAAATGATAGAGAATCTTTTCCCGATGGTAATGACACCAAAAGCTCGAAATTTGGTCGAAAACTCACGGAATTACGCTCCCGCGAAGTTAGCGGAATCGGCGACATATGTGTATTGGCGATTTCCCCAACTTTGAGCCCTGTTTTCAGCCAATTCCGTTGTTCCAGTTGACCAAACTCATAGCTATTTCTTTAGAACTCCATTTTATCTATCAGCTGAGTACAAGAAACTGCCCATTTACCAATTTGAACTACCCAATATAGCGGTCAGAAATTGGCAATTTGGCCAATTTCACGCAAATTAACCCTTTCAGGGTCCGTCCCGTAGATCTACGGCTTTTCGGTGAGTGTCCAAACCGTAGATCTATGCCAAAATTCTAGCGCCGTCAAATTTAGCGCGAAAGCGCTCATAGGCCTACATGTGAGAGAATGGGTCTGTGCCGTGGGTGTGCGCCATAAACAAAAAATCTAGGCGCCTGCATAGCATTGTGGGAACGCCGGCTCATTCACCCTTGTTCACCATGCCTCGTCGCAAGTCAGCTCTCACTCCCCTGATAGTTCTGACACTGATGGAAGTGGAAATGAAGACGAATTCTACAGGCTTTGATAAGTTAGTGACCGAAAATAATGACCAGGATATCGATAAGTGCAGAAAACCCCAACGATCCTCGACCTTCTACCTCTGGTGTGGGCACTCGTGACTCACGGTCGGGTGTTCCTAAACGTAAGAGAAAACTAATATTTTCCCGTGGCCAGGCCTCTGACTTCAGTAATGACGATGATTCTGACGTGGATTGTGATTTTATTGCGCTCGACGATCATTCGAGTAGTGATAGTGAGGAAACATATTCACCAGTGAAGCGTCAGTATGTTCGCCGCCGCATGCGCTCGGGTAGTGTACCCTATGCTGTGCCCAGGGGACGGAGTACATCCCGCAGTACATCCCGTGGCCCTACACCCGTTTTAGGTAGTGATAGTGAGGATGATGTGGCTACACTTGGCATGGATGGGCCACAGGCATCAGTGGATGGTGTTAGTGGTGCTGGTGGTGGTAGTGGCACCGCCATGCGTGACTCACTGTGCCACGCGGGGACCCACGCTGCTGACTCGTCAGTTCAAGGACAAAGCGGAGCGTCACCCACCAGCCCGCCACAACCACAACCACCCGTACAACCAGCCTATGATGTCCAGTATCCACCAGCAAACCGTATCTGGGATTGGCAGCAAAATCCCAATTTTGTTCCCAGCCCTCACCACTTTGATGACTCTCAAAGTGGAATTCTACCTACCTGTCCCCTTGGAATCACGGCCAATGAACTGGAATTCTTTGAATTATTCTTTGACCAGCCATTGATGGAAATTATTGTCAGGGAAAGTGATAAGTATTTTCAGTACACCATGGCAAATAGGATCTTATCACCACAGTCAAGACTACACCGGTGGAAAGAGACGACTGTTGCAGAAATGTATTTGCTTTTTGCAACAATAATGCTTATGCCTCACGTCTATAAGCATAATATAAAAGCATACTGGTCCACAGATCGGCTAATTTGTACCCCATCCTTCAGTGAAATAATACCAGTGAACAGGTTTATCTTACTGTTACGTATGTTGCACTTCTCTGACAAAACCAGGCCTGACAGAAGTGACAGGTTATACAAGATTAGAAATGTTTTCATGTATCTCAAACAAAAGTTCAGGATATACTTTTATCCATTCAAGAATCTTGTAATTGACGAGTCTTTGATTTGTTCAAAGGTAACTGTCATTCAAGCAGTATATACCGAGCAAGAGGAACCGCTTTGGTATAAAATTGTTTGTACTCTGTGATTGTGACAGTGGCCTGGTGTTGGATATTGTTGTATACACGGGTAGTAAAACATTGAAAGATACCAAGATGTTATTGGGTATCTCAGGTGACGTAGTGAGAAACATGATGGCACCTTATCTTGGTAAGGGCCATACATTATATACCGATAACTGGTACACAAGCCCATTACTCAGTGATTTCATGCGAGTGAACAAGACAGATGTGTGAGGCACAGTGCGTTCTAATCGTAAACATATGTCCAGGCTCAACGCAGGTGTTCGTGGTGATGACGTGCAGGTGTTTACTGCCAATGACATCATGGCATTATGGTGGCATGACAAACGAGATGTCACATTGTTGACAACCATTCACCGTAATGAAATGCAAGACAGTGGCAAAGTTGATCGAGTGACTAATGAACGTATTCGAAAACCAGTGTCAGTGATTGATTATACACAAAACATGCGCTTGGTTGACAAGTGTGACATGCAGATTGGTTTTGTTGACTGTGTTCGTAAGAGTTACAAGTGGTACATGAAACTTTTCTTCCATCTCATGGACATTTCAATGCTGAATGCATATAATATGTACCAAATAAAGACTGGTAACAGACCACCGTATGGTGAATTTTGTTTGTCTGTTGTCAGACAACTCATAATGAAGTACCAGGTAAACAACACCTGCAATACAACATGGTCCTCGAATTCATCACAATATACCCAAGCGTTTGAGGAGAGAAGGTGATCATTTCATAATACAGCTTCCTTCAACTCAAAAGAAATTTGCTCAGAAGAGATGCATTGTCTGTGCACAAACAAAACGACGGCAACAAAGACGCAAAGACACTCGTTTTATGTGTGAGGATGTAAGGTGCCTCTGTGCATGGTGCCTTGTTTCAAGGAGTTCCACAAGCTCCAGCAGTTTCTAAAACCATGTCCAGTGATTGTATAATATGTAAATATATGATAGAGCATTAGTATTATACAATATTTGTGCATGTTTATTGTAATAAACAACAGTGGTAAACAATAATATGATAATAACTTTAGTGCGGTTATTGTGTTCAATACAGTGAGTATATATATATCAATTATATACAGTATTGGTCTCTCAGGCCCCAAATGTTAGTAGGAATAGAAAAAATTGGAAAAGAAAAGAAAAAACAACTAAAACAACAAAATAATATAATACGCGTATGTGGAATTCGTCGATGTTGCCGCCACCACATCATTTTCTATAAACTTCTTGGCACTGTATCTCGGTAAGTAATGATCAGATTCTAATTTTTTTTGTTTTATTACCTTCACAAAAATATGCTCTTTAATTCTGTAAGAAAAAAATAATTTTTTTTTTTTCAAAATTTCTTGGACACTTCAGATTTTGGCCTTGGACCCTGAAAGGATTAAAAAAGATGCCAATTTCAAAATAGGGTTCAGAATAAACAAGGTAGACATTCTTGGCACTAAAATAGCATATCCTCTGTTCATTAGTCACATCTCTAGGCCCCTCTTATATTATTATCGCTTTCTATTTTGATTTTTTATTCATACAAAAAAATACAAAATTTACTGTTATGCAGACTACTGCATTATTGTAAAAATGGTATAAATAATATCAGTGCACTAGTGAAAGAATATTAAACTCCCCAGTTGACGTGTATTGGACGTGTGGTGTGATTTGTTTACTCCTGAACATTGGTAAAAATCGAACATTTCCGCTAATTTGAGCTCAGTTTCAAGGTCGTTTTCATCGTCAAAGTAATGAAAATCATCTCTATTTCTGTAATATGTTTTCCATTTTATCACCTAAGACCATGAAAACGCGAATACAACGATAAATACTATACGAAAATACACCTCAAAGTCGGCGTTTTATTCCAAAAAAACGATCAGAGTTTTTTTTTTTCTCATTACGCAATGTGTGCTGCAGGATTTTTTTTTATGTGGTGCACACTGACCACACAGACCCATTCTCTCACATGTGGGCCTACCAGCTTTCTCCCGCTTGATTTGAAGCCGCTAGAATTATTGAGTATATGTATATACGTCAGAAACATTGGCTCATAAGACGTATTTTATACGTCGAAAACAGTCAAAGGGTTTAAACTTCCTCACAATGTTCAAAAAAAAAAAAAAAAAAAATCTTCTGAAATGGCAAAGAATCTCTTTCCAAAAGTAATGACACCAAAAGTACAAAATCTGATGTAAAACTCATGGAATTACACATACAAAGTTAGCAGTCTCGCCACAATTTACGCAATGGCAATTTCACCCACTTTGAGTCCTATTTTAGGCCAATTCCATTGTTCCAGACAACTAAAATCTTAGTAACTTTGCTAGTATGCCTTCCATTCTATTGATTCATCACAAGAAACTGTGCTGAATCCTACTACTCTACAAAGTGATCAGAATCCAGTAATTTGACCAATTTCACACAAAAATCAGAAATACCAATTTAAAAATAGAGTCCACAATAAACAATGTAGACATTCCAGGCACTAAAACAACATTCCCTTTGTTAATCAGTCACACCCCAGGCCTTTCTTATACAGTAAGGCCCTGCTTTACACTAATACAATGATTTCAAATTATGACTAAAAATTTTCTATACAGCGAGTGGTCTTTCAAATATGGCATGCCCCAACTGGTTTGTTTACATTCTCCGTGAGCACACCTCTCTACAATTTCTGGATATTTCCCAAAATTTCATGTGTTTTCAAGTTATTGTGTATTTTATATATACAGAAGACCGTCATTTAGCACGCGTTTATTTGGCAAGATTCGGGTATTGCACAGTTGAAGAATTGCGGCACAATTTTATGTAACACGTCGTAAAATTAATTTAACATGGTTCAGTTTGTGGGAAGGAAAAAATATTCTCTATTGCTCAAGCAGCCACCCTGTTGTGGAGCAGCTGGGGGGCTATCCCTTGCCACTCCCCAACACCACCCCACCATCCCAGCATTCATATTTCATGTGTGTCCAGTCTTTCTCTACTACAAGCTAGCAGTGTTTGTGAATTGTGTTATGATATTTTAATTACTATATCTTGTACCTGCCAAGCAATCATGACACCCAGTAGCCATACCAGTGTTGCTGAAAGTGGCAAGACAAGGTATAATCATTTAAGTCTTAGAATTAACAAAGAAACAAAGATATTAGACAAGAGATAACCTGTAGCTGTAATGAAGTGTTACTTTGTACACAGAAAAAGAGGTAAACATGAGTTTGTGTGACTGACTGAATGACTGACTTACTGACTGAATGAAGGACTTGACTGACTTTCTGAGTGACTCGGCTGACGTAATTATTGAATGACTTGACTAACTTTCTGAGTGATTTGACTGACTTACTGAATGACTTGACTAACTTTCTGAGTGATTCGACTGACTCACTGAGTGACTTGACTGACGTAATTAGTGAATGACTTGACTAACTTTCTGAATGACTTGACTGACTTACTGAGTGACTTGACCGATTGACTGAATGACTTAAAGTTAGACACTCCAGTACAACCATCAACTTCAGTACCAGAACCTCTACCATCCACCTCAGCCCAGTAGGGCCACAGCATAACTCTCCACTCTCTTCACAATCATCCACAAACACTAGCACCCACAATTTAAGGTAAGAAATACTATTATTTCTGTTGCATTTGTAGTCTTAAGTAGTAAAAATAACATAATACATCACAACAATGAACTACAATTACATATTCACTTTTATTTTTGTAAGATGTGGAGGTCTAAAAAAAAGATGTTTGGCTTTTTGAGGGGCTCCCAGGAACATAACCCTATTTTTTCAATAAGTTCTTCAGTTCATCTGACACGATTTTACCTAACACGGCATTTTCAGGAACATAACTACTGTGCTAAATGACGGTCTACTGTACTCTGATAATTATACTTATGTGTACCTGTACCTATATATACTTAAACACTGTGTGGTGTGCAGGTTTAACCCCA
>NW_026474058.1:0-7500 GCF_026875155.1 Cherax quadricarinatus
ACCAAGTGTGCTAGGAAATGGAAGAAGTACAGAAGGCAAAGGACCCAGGAGAATAAGGAAAGCAATCATAGAGCCAGAAATGAATATGCACAGGTAAGAAGGGAGGCCCAACGACAATATGAAAACTACATAGCAGCGAAAGTCAAATCTGACCCGAAGCTGTTATACAGCCACATTAGGAGGAAAACAATAGTCAAGGACCAGGTAATCAGGCTAAGGAAGGAAGGAGGAGAGACAAGAAACGACCGCGATGTATGTGAGAACTCAACAGGAGATTCAAAGAGGTGTTCATAGAGGAGACAGAAGGGGCTCCAGAAAGACGGAGAGGTGGGGTCCAACACCAAGTGTTGAACACAATACACACAACCGAGAAAGAAGTGAAGAGGCTTCTGAGTGAGCTAGATACCTCAAAGGCAATGGGGCCAGATAACATCTCTCCATGGGTCCTGAGATAGGGAGCAGAGGCGCTATGTGTACCCCTAACAATATTCAACACATCTATCGAAACAGGGAGATTACCTGAGGTATGGAAGACAGCATATGTAGTCCCATTTTTTAAAAAAGGAGACAGACATGAAGCACTAAACTACAGACCAGTGTCACTGACATGTATAGTATGCAAAATCATGGAGAAGATTATCAGGAGAAGAGCAGTGGGACATTTAGAAAGGAATGATCTCATCAACAGCAGCCAATATGGTTTCAGGGACGGGAAATCCTGTGTCACAAACCTACTGGAGTTCTATGACAGGGTGACAGCAGTAAGACAAGACAGAGAAGGGTGAGTAAATTGCATTTTCATGGACTGTAAGAAGGCGTTTGACACAGTTCCACACAAGAAATTAGTGCAAAAACTGGAGTACCAGGCAGGCATAACACAGAAGGCACTACAATGGATCAGGGAATACTTGTCAGGAAGACAGCAGCGAGTTATGCTACGTGGCGAGGTGTCAGAGTGGGCACCTGTGACGAGCAGGGACCCACACGGGTCAGTCCTAGGAATAATGCTGTTTCTGGTATTTGTGAACGATGTGACGGAAGGAATAGATTCCGAAGTGTCACTGTTTGCAGATGATGTGAAGTTGATGAGAAGAACTCATTCGGACGAAGACCAGGCAGAACTACAAAGGCATCTAGACAGGCAGCAGACCTGGTTCAGCAATTTGCTCCTGGAGTTCAACCCCACCAAGTGTAAAGTCATGAAGATTGGGGAAGGGCAAAGAAGACCGCAGACGGAGTACAATCTAGGGGGTCAGAGACTATAAACTTCACTCTAGGAAAAAGATTCTCGTGTGAGTATAACACCAGGCACATCTGTGAGGCGCACATCAAAAAAATAACTGCTGCAGAATATGGGCGCCTAGCAAACCTCAGAACAGCTATGTGTACCCCTAACAACAATACTCAACACATCTATGGAAACAGGGAGAATACCTGAGGTATGGAAGACAGCAAATGTAGTCCCAATTTTTAAAAAAGAGACAAACAAGAAGCTCTAAACTACAGACCAGCGTCACTGACATGTATAGCATGCAAAGTCATGGAGAATATTATCAAGAGAAGAGTGGTGGAACACTTAGAAAGAAATGAGCTTATCAATAACAGCCAACACGGTTTCAGGGACGGGAAATCCTGTGTCACAAACCTACTGGAGTTCTATGACAAGGTGACAGCAGTAAGTCAAGAGAGAGTGAGGTGGGTAGATTGCATTTTCATGGACTGGAAGAAGGCATTTGACACAGTTCCACACAAGAGATTAGTGCAAAAACTGGAGGACCAAGCAGGGATAACATAAGAACATAAGAACATAAGAACGAAGGAACACTGCAGAAGGCCTACTGGCCCATGCGAGGCAGGTCCAAGTCTCCTACCGCTCTATTTAGCCAATGCACCCAACATAGTCAGTGTCAGGTCACATTGACTTAAGGGAGGAACACAGGCAACGACCTGGTCAGCACAAAGCTATCAGGTCCTAACTCCTATCACCCACCACCAATGCCAACTCATGGATTTACCAAAAACCCTATTTTTAAAGTACACAACGTTCTGGCCCTCTATAACGGTAACATGGGAGTTTGTTCCACTCATCCACAATAATAACCAAAACCAGTACTTTCCAATCCTACCTGAATCTGAATTTCCAATTAATAACCATGGCTGCGACCTGTCTAGCTCAGATAATTTCCACACACTTATTTACAACTCCCTTTATTTAATTGCTTCCATTATACACCTCCATCAATCCCCCCTAACTTCCACGTCTTTCTAGAGAGTGCAGATTCAGGCCCTTAGCTATCCCTCATAGGTAAGGTTTCTGATACATGGGATCAACTTGTCCATCCTCTTGTAACATTTTTCCAGAGAATTTATAATCCATTCTGTAATAAGTGACAAAAGTGCAGCCATAATCTAATGAGGCACTAACCATGATGTATAAAGTTGAAGAACAACCTGAGGACTCCTATTATTTATGCTTCTTGAAAATGAAGCCAAGGATTCTATTAGCTTTATTGCGAACACTTATGCACTGTTGCCCTTGGTTTCAGATTACTGCTAACCAGAACTCCTAATCTTTTTTCGAAATCCGTAAATTAAGATCTACATTATTTAGTTTATATGTGGCATGGTTTATTGTCCTGTCCAACATTTAGAACTTTGCATTTGTCTATGTTAAACTGCATCTGCCACTTCTCCGACCACTGCATCAGTCTTTTCCCAATCTTCCTGGAGTGCTCGAATGTCCTCGTCAGAATGAATTCGACGGCCTATTTTGGTGTCATCGGCAAACTTGCGATGTCGCTCTTTATGCCCCTCATCTATGTCGTTTATGTAGATTGTGAACAGCGGGGGGCCCAACACTGACCCCTGTGGAACACCGCTCGTGACACTTCCCCACTCTGATTTCTCCCCATTTATGCAAACTCTCTGCTGCCTATTTGTCAACCATGCCTCTATCCAGGAAAAAATTTCTCCTCCTATTCCATGTGCTTTAATTTTCCTCAATAGTCTCTGATGTGGGACCCTGTCAAAAGCCTTACTGAAGTCCATATACACAATATCATATTCATTACCATGATCTACCTCCTCAAATACCTTAGTGAAAAAAGTTAATAAATTCGTAAGGCAGGGAAGGCAATACATTGGATCAGGGAATATTTGTCAGGAAGACAGCAGCGAGTCATGGTACGTGGCGAGGTGTCAGACTGGGCATCTGCGACAAGCGGGGTCCCACAGGGGTCAGTCCTAGGACCGGTGCTGTTTCTGGTATTTGTGAACAACATGACGGAAGGAATAGACTCCGAAGTGTTCGTGTTTGCAGATGATGTGAAGTCGATGAGAAGAATTCAGTCAGACGAGGACCAGACAGAACTACAAAGACATCTAGACAGGCTGCAGACCTGGTCCAGCAATTGGCTCCTGGAGTTCAACCCCACCAAGTGCAAAGTCATGAAGATTGGGGAAGGGCAAAGAAGACCGCAGACGGAGCACAGTCTAGGGGGTCAGAGACAACAAACCTCTCTCCCCACGACAAGAAGCTTCAACAGCAAGTTTCCCACAAAAAGAAACCTCAAGAACAAGCTCCCCACAAGAAGCCTCAACAAGCTCTCCACAACATGCTCCTCATAAGAAGCTTCCACAATTAGCTCTCCACATCAAGAAGCTTCCACAACAAGCTCCCCACAATAAAAGGTTTCCACAAGCTTCCATAACAAGCTCCCCACAAGAACCTTCCATAACAAGCTCCCCATAACAAGCTTCCCACAAAAAGCTTCCAAAACAAGCTTCCCCAACATGTAGCTTCCACAAGAAGCTCCCCATCAGCTCCCCACAAGAGTAGGGATGATAACATAAGCAATGTCCCATGCCAGGCAGGTCGTACTCATCCATCCATACGTGTAACCTTTTTAATACAAAAGTGCTCAGGTAAAATAACACTACTTGACCACTAGCTATCACAAGGAACCAACTAACTGATGCTACTTGACAACTAGCTATCACAAGGAACCAACTAACTGATGCTACTTGACAACTAGCTATCACAAGGAACCAACTAACTGATGCTACTTGACCACTAGCTATCACAAGGAACCAACTAACTGATGCTACTTGACCACTAGCTATCACAAGGAACCAACTAACTGATGCTACTTGACCACTAGCTATCACAAGGAACCAACTAACTGATGCTACTTGACCACTAGCTATCACAAGGAGCCCACTAAAGAGCTTCTTCACTGTGCTGCTCGGCAACACTGGTTGACGCAGTGAATAATTCCTCCCAGCATACATAAGGGGGATTACCAACAGACTGCTGGCTGTCTTCAAGAAAGCGTTGGACAGGCACCTGATCAGGCGGGGTGTGGTTCGTACATCGGTTTACGTGCGGCTAGCAGTAACAGCCTGGTCGATCAGACCCTGATCCACCACGATGCCTAGTCTCTCCAGGTGTACTCTCACCACACAGTTGCTTCTCAACCCTACATCCTCACACCCACATACATCTGTTTCCGATCTAACACGCCACAAAACTGGACGCTTACCTGCCCACACCTGCCAGTCAAGCCGCCCTTCCCCCGACACTGCGTCTTACATTTTAACATGAACTAGTAAACTGAATGATAATGTTAACTGTTCATTCCTGTAGAAATTAACAAGATTATGAAAGTAAGTTTACTAGGTGCAAAATTGAAAATTTTTGCATTAACATTAATGAAAAAAATATATCTTTAAACGTATAAGAGAAAATTTTGGAAAGGACTTAATTTTAAATGAGTTCTTGCTAATTGACCAGTTTTACATATTCGGCACGACATTATATATATATAATATATATATATATATATATAAATATATATATATATATATATATTAAATATATATATATATATATATATAAATATATATATATATATATATAAATAAGAGTTTTTACGAGGATAGTGAGGCTCAAGTTAGAGTATGTAGGAAAGAGGGAAATTTTTTCCCAGTAAAAGTAGGCCTTAGACAAGGATGTGTGATGTCACCGTGGTTGTTTAATATATTTATAGATGGGGTTTGTAAGAGAAGTAAAATGCGAGGGTCTTGACAAGAGGCGTGGAGTTAAAAGTTAAAGAATCACACAAAGTGGGAGTTGTCACAGCTGCTCTTTGCTGATGACACTGTGCTCTTGGGAGATTCTGAAGAGAAGTTGCAGAGATTGGTGGATGAATTTGGTAGGGTGTGCAAAAGAAGAAAATTAAAGGTGAATACAGGAAAGAGTAAGGTTATGAGGATAACAAAAAGATTAGGTGATGAAAGATTGAATATCAATTGGAGGGAGAGAGTATGGAGGAGGTGAATGTATCAGATATTTGGGAGTGGACGTGTCAGCGGATGGGTTTTTTGAAAGATGAGGTGAATCATAGAATTGATGAGGGAAAAAGAGTGAGTGGGGCACTTAGGGGTCTGTGGAGACAAAGAACTTTGTCCTTGGGGGCAAAGAGGGGAATGTATGAGAGTATAGTTTTACCAACGCTCTTATATGGGTGTGAAGCATGGGTGATGAATGTTGCAGCGAGGAGAAGGCTGGAGGCAGTGGAGATGTCCTGTCTGAGGGAAATGTGTGGTGTGAATATAATGCAGAGAATTCGTAGTTTGGAAGTTAGGAGGAGTGTGGGATTACCAAAACTGTTGTCCAGAGGGCTGAGGAAGGGTTGTTGAGGTGGTTCGGACATGTAGAGAGAATGGAGCGAAAGAGAATGATTAAAGAGGTATCAGTCTGTATGGAAGGAAGGGGGGGTGGGGGTCGGCCTGGGAAAGGGTTGGAGAGGGGGGTAAAGGAGGTTTTGGTGCGAGGGGCTTGGACTTCCAGCAGGTTGCGTGAGCGTGTTTGATAGGAGTGAATGGAGACAAATGGTTTTTAATATTTGACTGCTTTTGGGGTGTGAGAAAATAACATTTAGAAGGGGTTTTAGGGAAACCGGAGGCCCGGGCTTTAGTCCTGGGGATGGGAGTACATTTCCTGACTCTGAAAAGGGGGGGTGTTAATGTTCATTTAAAAAAATGTAGTGTAAAGCCCCTTCTGGCAAGACAGTGTGGAGTGAATGTGGGGGAAAGTTTTTCTTTTTTGGGCCCCTGCTTGGTGGGAATCGGCCGTGTTAAAAAAATAAAAATAAAAATTAAAATTTTTTAATATTAAAAATTTTAATATATATATTTTAATATATATATATATATATAAAATATATAAAAATTTTATATATATAATATATATTTTATAAAATATATGGATGGGGTCACCTTGGTTAAATTGTGGGACCCATAGCCCCGGAGAAGTGGATAAAAAAAGGGTTTAGGAAGAATATTTGGATTTTTTCCTGAAGCCCTTTGAATATTCCACTTCCCCCCTACCACCCCATTTTTTATATTTTTTTTTTACCAAAGAAATTTTTAATAATAGGGTACAAAAATTTTAAAAGATCATTTTGAAAAAAAGGGGCAAAAAGGACTGTTTTTACTGTTGTACACCGATTATAAGGCGAAAACTCCCACTCCTCAAGCTGGGCTTCCCCAAAATACAGCGGGCATTCCCCCTTGAAAGCGACGGGCCCGCGGGGAACGAAAACTAGCTGCCCTGGATCCCTATTCCCCTAGAGTCTTTTTCCCACTCCAAGGAATTTAGATGCACCTTTTTCCCCAGACCCCAAGGTCTCTGCCCAAATGGAACAAACATATAAGATGGGCAAGTTCTCCATTTTTTTTTCTAGACTTTGGGACTCCTGAACTGGCGCTGCCCCTCCTTCCCTCCCGGGTTTTTGGAGATGGGTTATAGCCGGGTAGATGCCATGTAAAGTCCCCCCACCACCTGCTTCCCATCTGTCCAGCTTAAAGGGTAAAACCATCTGGACGTTTCTGGCTACCATCAATCTGCATTTTGGGGTTTGCCCCCTTACTGCGGGGCATCCAGCTGTTGTGGGGCCCCCTCTTGATAATGTTTTTAACCTCCCCCATGTTTTGCTATCTTTCCCTCGGATTTAGGGCACACAGACCAGGTCCCCGAATCTGTCTGCTGTTTCATTCCCAAAAATACCCCTTTTTGGGCAGAATAGGGGGCGGCAAGTCAAAGGGCAACAGATGCGGAGGCTGTGGTGAGGCGTGTGGGCAAGGGATTGGGAAAAACCAAAAAAACCCCCGCATGAGGGGGTTCACTGCCAGGGGGCGGGGTCTAACCTTTCCTGACACATTGAAGCATTTTGAGGCTATATTTTCCCCCATTTGGGGCCATCCCGTGCATTGTTTGTAGTTGTTGGGGGGGGCAGGTCTGGTTTTTGAGCCTTTTGATTTTTCCAGATCATTGCTCCGTCAATGAATTTTTTGGGCCTGGACCCAAATCTTGTCCCTAAAATGTTTGGGAGAATCGCGCACAAGCTCTTGGGTGCAATACACGAGGCAGAAAAGAGGTAAGCAATCGGGGATGACTTTCGGAACCAATGCCTCCCGTCTGACTGGAAGTGTAGCTTG
>NW_026474060.1:0-10816 GCF_026875155.1 Cherax quadricarinatus
TATTTGCACTTTTAATTTTGTCTGAGTGCACTGCAACCTGAAAAAACACATCCAAATTACATCAAAATTAACTCTTTCCTCTGACCGCAAAAACATATTAATAATATGCTATTCCAGAATATCAGCCCAAAAACATTCTTTTAAAATCATGTTACCTGAAGTGTCTGGGTAGAACTGGAGTTAAGGAGCACCAGGCTGTTTAACATCTGGAGGTGTACCAATGATGATTTCACTGGCATGCATCAATTTCCTTTACAATTGCTAGAAAAGTAAATTAATTAATGCATCTCCCAACATTATGTTTAATTTGTTGTTTGAGCTAATTTCCCCCCCCCCCCAAAAAAAAAAAAAAAACTTCCATTTGGATACCAAGGTGAAGTAGCCTCTACTCATAACACAAGGGAATATATTCCTGAAAATCAGCACTTTTTGGGAATTAGCATATGTAAAGTGATAATAGGGGAAAAATAAGAACCTCTAAATTTGCCAAGCAACTTTTTTTTTTTTTAAATATCCACTAGGTTTACAAATTATTAGTGTAATTTTAAACCATATGTTTTAGTTGTCATTGTTTGTTGACTTAGAAGTAAGTGGAGAGGGGGGATATTGCCCTAATAGGCTGAGGGGGATGGCTGTGGTTCTTATGCGTGTGGATGCAGAGCTGCCCAGTAGCTGAGGGTAGTATTTTGTTGTGTTGCAGTATCAACAAGAGGTATAAACCTTGGTAATAAATACCGACAAGTTGGTTTAGAAAGACACGTAAGCAAACAGTAGGCGAGACAGACAGAGATCTTGCAGTCCGCCTGAATGACATCGAAATGCCTCTAACAGAGACATGTAAGGTACGCTGTGCCCCTCCACAGAGACTCCACGGGGCATTTAAATGAACGGGAATGAGGCACAACCGTTCTCACCGAACCCCAGACCTCAGATGCCGACGTTGCCTAGAAGCCTCACTAATCGCCGCCCACCAACACTATAAACGTAATGCTGGAAACTACAAAATTTCAAAAACATTGGCATACATGATACTTAAGCACCACCAACCCAACAACATAGGAGTCACATGATTTCATCGTCTACCCGTCCTCATCCCAACATGACATTCTTCAGGTCACCATGAAACACTCACACCCGCTCTCCGCCTATATACATATATAAATAATATCTTTCTATCTCTGTATGTTAGAAGTGATCAAGGTCCCAGGACCGGAAACATTTTCTAATAAATATGTCATAGTGTTTGCTTACTTTGTCTTTCTAAACATTTTTTGTTGTGTATCTCTGCTCTGTTTAAGCCTGCAGCTGAAAAAAGGCATCACCACCTGCTCCAGATCACATATCAAGCAATGCTTCTAGACATGTTAGGTTGTAGAAAGAATATAAGGAAAGTTTTGGGTTTTGGGAAATAGGGTAGTTGATGAGTGGAACAGTCTACCTAGTTGGGTTATTGAGGCTAAAACCTTGGTAGTTTCAAATTTAGGTTGGGAAAAAAATACATGAGTGAGAGGGGTTGGATTTGAGTGGGACTTGCATATAAAGAGTGGATAGTTTCAGAGCTTTTTTGGGTGGCATTGAAAATTGGTTGGGCAAAATGCTTTGTTAGTGGGATGGATTGTAAAGGACCTGGCTAGTATGGCCAACAGGATGCTGCAGTGTTCCTCCTTCTATGTTTTTATGTCCCTTCAGTGAAAAAGCCCAGGAACTTTACCAATAACCGAAATTGCTTATATAACTGTTGCATGTGAGCTACTTGTCCACAGGCCCTTTTATCTCAATCTCTTTATCTGCATCTCTCCTTACTGGGAAATGACTTCTCCAGCATTTCCTATACAGCAATTCTTTGGGCATCTTCTTCTAACAGTTCATTTTAAAATCTTTTTCCTATATATCTTCAAATCCCTCACTTTTACAGTTCTTACCCGAGCAAATATTTCCTGAACCTGACTCATTACTGAGGAAAACAAGATAAAATATTCTAAACTGTGTGATAAACAGAAAGAATAAGACATGCATTTCTCCCAAAAGTGAATGTAGGCAGTGTAATTGGCAGTGAGGAAGGGTGAAAGCTGTGCCTTTTCCAAACACTCAATCTTACAAAAAAACTTAAGCTGGAGGAGAAAAAAAATTTCCTGGGACACAGTACTTCAATTTTGCACATAACCTGATACCCTTTCCCTGCTTACAGTGTACTCCCAAGGCTTTCCACCGCAAGCAATTTTTGATAAACACCTTTTTCCAATGCATTTACATAAAACACACTATGTAGTGTCACTGTATAAGAGAGTTTTACTATATAATACAGCAGCATCTGACCACAGGTTTTATCATCTACCTTTGTAACCTCTGAAGACAAGCTCTTGTGACCATTTTCTATCATTACATGAACCTTAGAATAACACAAAAATTAAATTGCTAATATGGCAGTTAGGAATGGCAAATCATAACAAAAATTCAAATTTTTTTAAAGTAATTTAAATTGCAAGTAATAATTTTACCTTTCCATAATTCTTTTAAAATGGTTATCTCCACAAAGAAAATCAACTTTCAGAGAGTATAACCACTATTCAACATAGTCAAGTATTTTTTGTTTTAACTTGAAAATATCATTTAAAACATTTGTAAAACAAGTTATAAAAACAGACATCTTAGAATGCAAGCCCAAATATTATGCAGCGTTAAGGGATGACATAAGTCTTAAGAAGAGCTATATGACAAAGACACAAAGGCAGTATAAAGCAATCCTCTATTGACAATATTTACATAGTATGCTGTATCAAGTCACAAACAATCAACCTGGAAAGAGAGGACGTGCATATACATAGTGAGTGTAGTATTGACCTGTTACAATGTGGGATAACGATAAAGAAGTTTCCTTGCAAGGGGTTCAGCTACACTGTAGAAAAATTTTGTCTTGACTGAAGTTGTTTGATATGCTGATTAGTGATGATTCCAGAATCCTGCATTTTGAAATATCTTTCTTCTTAACAATCATATGAATGCCACTGTAAGTGATCAGTGCTGTGGGAGTTTCTGTGGGAAACACAGGCATTGTTAAAGTGGTCTATCTGCTGGCATATTTTTTTTCAAAAATGCATGTGTGGGGGTCTCTTGACGTTTTTCCCAAGTATATTTTGATCACAGCCCACTGCACGGTATTAATACCATATGCCCATTATTCTACCCAACAAGTCTGCTTCAACATACCTCACTTGTTTTCTTCACATCAATACATTCACTATATACTGTATATATATCTCTTCCTCACCAGGTAGTCTATTTTTGACTTGACAAAAAAGCCCACTGTGTGGGCATATAGTTGTCAATAAAGGATCATTTATACTGCCCTCTGTGACTTTATCCACTGTGTTGGTATTTTATACCATTTCTCTCCATTTGGAAAGCTATATCTATTGTAAAAAAAGAATACAGTAAATATGAAGTTGCTACATTTAAAAGCAAGCAAGGGGCAAGATAGGTATGATAAATCAATAACATCACAAAAGACAGAACAACCAAACAGATACTAACCTGAAGTCATTTTCCTCTAAATGCCTTGTATTATATGGATCAAAAAACAAACACAATGAATTCTAGACCGGGATTTCCCCAAACGTGGTCACTCCCTTTTTCCAAGTGAATAGTGAAACTGGACAAACATCACCCCACATACGAGCCAATTGACCAACAATGGGCAACACGACACGGGCTGACCAGTGACTAATCGTGTAACTCTTTATGATACTGAAAAGGGGTCATAAATATACATATTAACAAAAATGATTGAATATTCTAATGAGACTAATGCATAAAGTAAGTACAGTGGAACCTCTACTTACGAGTGCATCCACATGCGGGTTTTTTCTAGATATGAGCAGTCACTAGGCCAATTTTTTTGCTTCCAGACGTGAGTGAAATTTCCAGATGCAAGCGGGCCTCAAGGGAGGTTCCTTGACGCTGGGGGAGGGCTCTTGCTCATGATCTAGGAATTGGATCTCAGTTGTTTGTTGGAAATATCTTAAATGAAACTTGGGCAATGTATGATGGAAAGATGCTTCTTAACATACACCAAAAATTAAAGAAATCGGACCATAAAATAACGAAGTTCACTCTCAGCCATTAGCTGCCCCTTAAACGGATATTTTGTATGGTTTTATGCTTGTATTCTCATTTTTTTGGTCTCATATGATAAAATGGAAGATATATTACAGAAACAGATAGATTTTTATTGGTTTCATGACAAAAAATACCCTTTAAATTGATTCAAAGTAACAGAAATGTTTGATTCTTTGGGCCAAGTTCAAGAATAAAAAAAATGTCCATTCCAATATGCAGTCATGAATGAATTGACAGTTTTACAGTTATTACAGTAATGCATAGTCTGCATAACAGTAAATCTTTTATTTTTTGTGTGAATAAAAATTATAGGTCTCCCTCAACATTTGCGAGGATTAGGGGATCAAGAGCCCCATGAATGTTGAAAAATTGCGAATGTTTTTTGCCCCCGTATATTGTAGGGAAATATTTTTTCATTTATTTTTTTTTTATTGGACATGCTACATAGTTGTACAAAAAATATAGTGATTGGGTGTTTCATGCCAAAAGCCCCTTGTATGCAAGCATTATGGGCAGGCTTAAAATTAACTTAAGATTAACTAAGCAATGATATATTTAGTGGTAAAAATTACGTAAACAAATAAAAACTGAAGTACAAATGAGTATTTCAAATAAGAAGCATTAAAGTTGTACAAATCTGTAGCATAACAATGTATAAAAATAAAACGAATCAGATCGAGTAAAAACAATGATTTGTAGTGCAGAAACAGGGCATATGGTCATCAGATGAGTTACGTGCATTCAAGAGAAGGAGTATTCTATTTGGGAATTAATAAAAAAAAACAGTTTTATAGGGTCACAGGTTATACATTTATGAATTCAGTTTATTCAGTATTTATTTTTGTTGTGTTGAGTAAGTGGTTTTTAAGAAGAGTCCCTTTAATTAATAAACAGACAGGTAATGAATTCCAGATTTTTGGGCCTTTTATGTGAATTGAGTTTTTACATAGTGTGAGATTTGGGCATGAAAGGGAAAATCAAAGGGTGATCTGTGCCTTTATTATGGTCATGTGTTCTGTTGAGGTTGGTAAGGAGACGTTTGAGGGGAGGGTTTATATCCGAGCTAGTGTTTCTATGTATGTAGTAGGTACAATAATAAGTATGGATGTTTTGCACGGGGAGTAAAAATTTAGAATTTTAAATTGGTGAGTATCTGCCTGGAGGGGAAATTTGTTATCATTCGACTGCAGCCTTTTTGGTAAATTAATGTCTGAGATTGAATTTATAGTTGTTGGAGCCCCAAGCACAATTCCATAGGTGAGATAGGGGTAAATAAGTGAGTGATATTGGGCCAGGAGGGCTGACTGTGGAACACATAGAACTGTATCTTTGATAGTATGCCTACGTCTTGGAGATTTCTTGTAAATTTGTTGTACATGTCCTTTGAAATTTGAGTCTATAATCAAGGTGATTCCTAAGAATTTCCCTCTGTGAGCTTTTGTGATAGGTGATCTGTTTATGTTGTACAGTAGGGCCCCGCTTTAACGGCATTTAAACCTTACAGTGTTCCGTAATACGGCGTTTGTCAAATTATGACCAAAATTTGCTATACAGCAAGTGGTCTTTCAATACAGCATGCCCCACCGGGTTTGTTTACATTCTCCATGAGCGCATCTATTATGCTGGAAATTTTCCCAAAAATTTCCCAAGTGTTTTAAAGTTATTGCGTATTTTATATGTACTCTGAATTAAATACAGTGGACCCCCGCTACCGGACGCATCGCATACCGGACGCTTTGAAACGCAAAAATTTTGCCTCGCATACCGCCCAAAAAACCCGCTCACCGCCCTTCGTCCGAGACCGTCCAATGTGCGGCCTGAGCCACCTCACATTTCCGCCGGTGGCATTGTTTACCACCAGCCTCTGCGGGAACATCCAAGCATCCAATCGGAACATTTCGTATTATTGCAGTGTTTTTTGGTGATTTTTTTTCTGGAAAATAAGTGACCATGGGCCCCAAAAGCTTCTAGTGCCAACCCTACAGCAATAAGGGTGAGAATTACCCATGGAGAGAAGAAAAAGATCATTGGGTAAGTTATGAAAGTGGAGTGCGTGTCTCCGAGCTGGCCAGGTTGTATAATAAACCCCAATCAACCATCGCTACTATTGGTGGTACACTGCTGCTGCACTGTCCCGCTGCTGCTGCACTGTCAGCTGCTGCTGCTGTACCACCGTCAGCTGCTGCTGCTGCAGCTGCTGCTGTAAATACCGTCTGCTGCTGCTGTAGCATCGTCTGCTGCTGCTGTAGCATCGTCTGCTGCTGTGTAGCATCGTCTGCTGCTGCTTTTAGCATCGTCTGTTGCTGCTGTAGCATCGTCTGTTGCTGCTGTAACCACCGTCAGCTGCTGCTGCTGCTGTACATCGTCTGCTCTGCTGCTGCTGTGGGCATCGTCTGCTGCTGCTGTAACATCGCAGTTGCTGCTGTAGCATCGTCTGCTGCTGCTGTAGCATCGTCTGTTGCTGCTGTAGCATCGTCTGTTGCTGCTGTACCACCGTCAGCTGCTGCTGCTGCTGTAGCATCGTCTGCGGGCGCTGCTGCTGTAGCATCGTCTGTTTCTGCTGCTGCTGTAGCATCGTCTGCTGCTGCTGTAACATCGTCATTGCTGCTGTAAGCATCGTCTGCTGCTGCTGTAGAATCTCTGTTTGCTGCTGTAGCATCGTCTGTTGCTGCTGTAACCCACCGTCAGCTGCTGCTGCTGCTGCTGTACCACCGTCATGCTGCTGCTGCTGTACCACCGTCAGCTGCGCTGCTGCTGTAGCATCATCTGCTGCTGCTGTAGCACGTCTTTTTGCTGCTGTAGCACCGTCTGTTGCTGCTGTACCACCCGTCAGCTGCTGCTGCGGGCGAAAGCATCGTCTGCTGCTGCTGCTGCTGTAGCATCATCTCTGCTGCTGTAACATCGTCAGTTGCTGCTGTACATCGTCTGCTGCGCTGAGCATCGTCTTTGCTGCTGAAACCACCGTCAGCTGCTGCTGCTGCTGCTGAAACCACCGTTGTTGTGTGGCTTTTTGAGAATACCAAGAAACAATTAACCCCAGAGGTTTTGCCACCCAGGATAACCCAAAAAAGTCGGGTGCATCGAAGACTGTCTAACTTATTTCCATTGGGGTCCCTTAATCTTGCTCCCAGATGCAACCCACACCAGTCGACTAACACCCAAGTGAACAGGGAAAATGCCTGGAACTAGTGCTCATATGGTGAATTTAGAGCCAGAAAAGGGTTGGTTTGAGAGATTTAAGAATAGTAGTGGCATACACAGTGTGATAAGGCCTGTTCTGGAAGAAAATACCAAACAGGACCAAACAGTACTCAGGAGGAAAAGCACTCCCAGGACACAGTGTCTCATCAGCCCATTGCTGCATCTTCAATAAAGGTAAGTGCCCATTTATTCTTCATTTAGTAGACTAGTACATGCACAATATATATTGTGCATTACTACTCTACTATTGTGCATGTATCCTTCTCTTTTGTGTAGGAAAATGTATATTTCATGTGTAAAAATTTTTTTTCATACTTTGGGTGTCTTGCACGGATTAATTTGATTTCCATTATTTCTTATGGGGAAATTCATTCGCATACCGAACATTTCGCATACCACCAGCCCTTTTTGCACGGATTAAGGTCGCTATGGGGGGGTCCACTGTACTTATGTGTAACCTGTACCTAAATATATACTTACACACTGTGCTGGAAATGCATGTACATATTAAAATCGCTAAGAGTCCCTCTACTCAGACGCCATACTACGTAATAATAATCCCTCTTGGGCACATTAAATGTCACATTTTACATTAATATCGACATTTTCATTAATCCAATCCATGATATTTTCTCAAACTTATATAAAAAACACATTACATAGCATATAAACATGATACAAACACCACAGAATAAAAATTTACATAAATGTAGCTTTGTTTACAAGTGGCTGTGTCGGTAGTGTGGGAAGAATTACTTTTTTCTCTAGTAAAAAACCCGGGGGGATAACTGTAGAAAAATTTTCCATTCATATCCCCTTCACTCTAACAGTGGACCCTCACCTAACGATATTAATCCATTCCTGACAGCTCAACGTTAGGCGAAATTATCGTTAGGCGAATTAATTTTCCCCATAAGAAATAATGGAAATCAAATTAATCCGTGCAAGACACCCCAAAGTATGAAAAAAATTTTTACCACAATGAAATTTTAATTTAATACACACAAACTGAAGAAGAGATTAAAAATACATGACACTTACCTTTTTTGAAGATCCTGGTGATGACTGATAGGATGGAAGGAGGGGGGAGTGTGGAGGTCTAGTGTTTAGAAGGGGAATCCCCTTCCATTAGGGCTTGAGGGGTCAAGTCCTTTTCCGGGGTTTACTTCCCTTCTTCTTTTAATGCCACTAGGACCACTTGAGAGCCACTGGACCTCTGTCACACAATAATCTGTTCAAAAGAGGCCTGTACCTCTCCGTTCCTTCATGACTTTCCTAAAGTGGTTCACAAAATTGTCAGTGTACAGGTTGCCAACACGGCTTTCAATAGCTGTGTCAGGGTGAATTTTCATCAAAAAAGGTTTGCACTTCAAGCCACATTGCACACATTTCCTTAATCTTTGAAGCAGGCAAACTTCAATTTCTCTCCTCCCCTCCTCCGAGCAGTTTCCTCAGGTCTGGCTTCTTGCTTTGAAGATGATCTAGCACTCATCATGTTAGTTCGTCATTGTCCTCCTCCACCAACTCTTCCACATCCTCCCACTAACCTCACCAATAAGAGCACTAGTTCTAGGCATTTTTTCCTGTTCACCTGGGAAATTTGTCAACTGTTGTGGGTCGCATCCTGGGGACAAGATTAAGGACCCCAATGGAAAATAATTAGACAGTCCTCGATGAGCACTGACTTTCTTGGGTTATCCTGGGGGCTAACCCCCTGGGGTTAATCGTTTCTCGTAATTGTTTCATGTTAAGCCATACCAACAACACCCCTCTCCACATCTTCGAGTAATACAGCTGAAAGGGGGTGCAGCAACAGCAACAGCTGACTGGGTGCAGCAGCAGCTGTGGTGCAGCAGCAGCTGACTGTATTGCAGCAAAAAGTTGACTGAGGTGCAGCAGCAGCTGACTGTGGTGCAGCAGCAAACTGTGGCCCAGCAACAGCTGACAGTGGTGCAGCAGCAGCTGACTGGGGGTACGAATATTTTTTCCCCTTTTTACCACAGGGTTTGGGACAGAAGCTTTCTTGGGGCCCATGGTCACTTATTTGAAGGGGAAATCACTAAAAAAAGCTGTGATAATATAAATGTTCCGATTGTATGCTTGGATGTAACCGCGGAGGCTGGCTTGTAAACACGCCACCCACGAACAAGTGAGGCTGGCTCAGGCCGCACGTGAACGCGTCTCGGACAAATCGCATTGAGCGAGTTTATTAGTGCAGGCGAGGCAAAATTTTTGCATTAAAATGTAATCGCTAGCGGGTTTAACGTTATGCAAATGCCATCGTTAGGGGAGGGTCCACTGTATAAAAGCAATTCATGACCCTTGTGGGTTTAGCACTTCTTCATTATGATAATAATAATAATATCATCTTCATTCACTCTAAAAAGGTGTGTTGC
Organism: Cherax quadricarinatus; assembly: GCF_026875155.1. Taxonomy (NCBI): domain Eukaryota; kingdom Metazoa; phylum Arthropoda; class Malacostraca; order Decapoda; family Parastacidae; genus Cherax; species Cherax quadricarinatus. The sequence goes on from NW_026474060.1 coordinate 9,714, forward strand.
ATGAGACTGGGAGTGTTACTGTTTGCTTATTCTGTACTAACTTTTACAACTTGTACACAAGTTAAATAGTATTGTATTTTAGATAATTATTATAATAAAAAAAAATATTGTGAAGTAAAAGCTTTAAAAATTTCCCCAAATTACGTAATGAACTAAAAGTTAACACATCATTATTAAATGCAATTTTTTTCGCCTGACCAAATGATCGCCCAAAAAGTTTTCATTTTTTGTTCTTATTTGTCTGAACCTGTATCCGTTTTCTCTCTCTTTTTTACCTTTCGTTTAAATTGACTCCTTGAAAAATGGCGTCTAAGCTTGGCTGTGATAAAAAGGGATCAAAGCCCTTTCTTTAACCCTTAAATGGGCAAACGTAATATACTTTTTTTTAACATCTGAAAATTGTAAAAAATGTAGATCTTTTTTTTTTGTTTTACATTTTTAAAACGTGTAAAAAAAACTTTTACTCCTTTTTTTTTTTTAATTTTAAAATATTAAAAAAAATAAATCTACTTTTTTTACCACTACGAATTTGAAAGTCAATCTCTTTGGGTCGTTTAAGGGTTTTAAATACAGTGGAACCCCAAAAAAACAAAAATATCACATATCGAACGTTTCGAAATAGGACCTTTTTTTCGGACAAACTGTGTCCCTATTATCAAAGCGCCCCAATTTTTGACCGCCGGTGGGACTTTTCTGCCGCCCTCTGTCCCGCCCCACACAGGTGCCGGACAGTCTAGCTTTTTTTAGCTTTAAATGAAAACCAACCTGCCTCTCATTCACGCATTTTTCGATTTTTTCGTTGTGTTTTTTTTTGGGTTGGGGGACTTTAAATAAGCTGCCTGGGGCCCCAAAAAAACTTTCAGGGGACCCCTGTGGAAAAAAGTGAGAAACCCATAGATGTGAAGAAGGAAAAAATACAGAAGTATAGTGGGGTGAACTTGTTGCCTTGCCAGGACGATGGGAAAAAAAAAATCGACCCCTCGGTTTTTAATCCTGTCAAAAAAAGAACAAAACAAGGAACGATGTTGCAAAGGGGTTAAAAGGGATGGATCGGGGCCTCCTTCAAAATTAAGGAGGTTTTTGCCAATGGAATGATGTCCAAG
>NW_026474061.1:0-11478 GCF_026875155.1 Cherax quadricarinatus
GGGATAGGTGGGGTTGGTGCTGCTTTTTGGGTCATGGAGAGGTGGTTTGGATGTGCTCATGGTGTCGTGGCCCTGATAAACCCAGCAAAGAGTTTCCACTCTACTCGGAAGACTCTCCGTGCGGCCTTGCACACACTTCGGGTGACACTTTTACTCTACCTTTCCTTCTCAACGTGGAGGAGTTTCGTCCTCTGGACCGTCAGGAGATATTGGATAGTACCTGATCCTTCCTGGTGACTTCAGGACGTACCAAGGACATATTAGATTTTTTTTAGATTTTGCCACCGAAGTGGCTAGTTTATTGTGCACCCCATATCCATCCTGTGGACGGTAGCGCGAGAGCATATGGATACACAAAAGACCTAGGAACTGGGCCCCCAAAGGGTTAACAGGAATACATATGGTTTTATATTCTACATATCTATATTTCACTTATCTGTTACAAGCAAATTTAGGAAATTTGCTTAGTATATATGGTATCTTATTTTCATTAATAAGATATCCTGACATGTCACATAGGTTATTATACTGTCTGTCTCTGTATTCCTCAATGAGTGGACAATTAAGCACATAGTGTTCAAGAGAGTGACCATATGCCTGATCACATAATTTACATTTAGTTTGATCATCATCTGTGTGTCTCCCAAACTGCCAGAAGTACTTGTAACCAAGCCTAAGCCTGGCCACTACAACATCAGTTAGTCTGTTCACATTGCAAGTTGCTCCATAAACATACATATCTACGTTTAGGTTTATCATAGGGGTTATAGATCTACCAGGCTTCTAACTGCTTTCCCTATAACAATCATTTTCATTATTTACTTCTCTCCTAATATTATTCCTAATGCTAGACACAGTTATCCCAAAAGTTATATTCTACATTCTCCTTCTGGGTACTCTTCTTGGCTAACATATTAACTTTATCATGAAGGAAAATCCAATGTGTGATGGGATCCATACAATTGTTCATTAATTCCTTTGTCCCTAATTTTTGAGTATCTATACCTGGCTTCCCCAATGGGCATGTTGTTGGAGTCATTATATGAGCCAAGACCCTTCAATGATGCCCTAGAATCAGTAATGATGACAGAGTTAAGCTCAGTGTCATAGGTTAGCTTTAGCGCCATTAGGATTGCAAACAATTCAGTTTGCAGTGTAGACGCCCAGTTGTTAATTTTTATGCATAACTCAACAAATTTTTTTATCGTTCTTAACTAGGGAGGTGGCAAAAAAAGAGCAGATGGGAGGGCCCCGCCAGAAGACTCCTGTTAAGATCCATCAGTGTATAAACTTGTGATAACTTATTACTACCAGCTAGGCGAAAAATTTCTTCTTGAGCAGTTGCTCTAAAAAGAGATTTAAGGAAGGGATTACTAGCAATGAGCTTCTTGGGAGGGACTTGTAGGTATGTGATATTAATGAACACATCTTCCATGGAGGGGTGAATGCTCTTGTTGCCTACAGTGATTTACTGTTCATGCAGGTTTATAAAACTTATGCTATTGGCACGTTTTCCCATCCATTTAGATCTGTGTGTATTTACATCTTAGACACTTGGTAAGATTCACTGTGCAGTGTCTGGTTCGTTTTCTCAAACATTCTAATAACCCGAAGTAAAGTATTAATTTCAAAAATCATATCCATCACACTGTCAATACCAAGCTCCTTCCTCATGTTAGAACTTTTGTAGTATCTGGGACAGCCCAAGAAATAATCCTGGAGAGCTTCATTTTGCAATATTAACTCCAGTAAGGGTCTCGTTCGGATGAGAAACTTTCTTAAGCTTAATATTACAACATAGGCTGAGCAGCATAATCAAAATTTAAGGACACTGAACATAGGCTATGTACATCATTTCTCACGATATCTCACATAGCAACTTAGTGGGATTGTAGCCTGCTAACAGCTTTGAGATGCATTATAGCCTAGATCTTTACTCATTTCTTGTTTAGTTGTGGTATTAGTGGATTTGTTTTAATTTTAAAGGTACATCTACACCAAGATATCTGTATGTTTTAAAGTAGCATATATAGATTTCACCCTGCAAATAGTTGGTGGGGGGATGACGTTTGCTTGTTCTAATATATTGTTTTATGAGGAAGATATTATGAGGCCTAGTCGATTACAAATTGCTTGGAACTTCATTAAGAATGGTATTCATCTTCTTTATTGCCCTGTTGTATAGTCTGATATCATCAGCATAGCTTATATGCTATAAGTTTAGGTGAGGCAGGTGGAGCATTTAGGAGAGCATTTATCAGAATATTAATTGATGGGACTAAGAACTCCATGCGATGTACCTAAAGACATTTCTTTAGAATACTTCCCCCCTGCGCCCTTGGTAAAGGAACAGAGGATACTTCTATTTGACAGGTAATCCTATTATCCAGCCAGTGTAAGCTCACCACCAATATTCATTTTGGTTTGGCTAGTTTCATGTAGTATAACGGTTATTGTTCGCAATACCAAGGACATATATATACACAGTTATTAGTCAACATTCTTACACTTCTCAGATCCTCGTCCCCTCTGGTTTAGGCACTGGACGGCCGGGATTCGATACGGGCTCATGGTGTCAGTGCCTTATAAACCCAACAAAGAAAACACCAACAAAGTGGCGACCGTAGGAGGGAAATTAATTGTACATTTTTGTCAATTGTTGTGAGTTAATATAATGTTGGAGTAGTAAATATCAGTGAAGATTGATTTAGAGGTAAAGTAGGATGATGATATATTAATATATATGTGATATAAACTACACAAGCAAAGTAATACTTTCTCAACATTATTAACATCCATATTAAACACTTTTATTTATTTATTATTTATTTATTCTATTTATTTATTTCTTTTAGTAATTGTAGCATTTTTAAAAAAACAGACACAGAGGTACTCCAAAAAATACAGGTAAGAGCAGTCATTCGCCAAAGACACTTATATGCATAGCATTACGGGCTGGTTGGGTGCTTAAAGCTCCCGTTAATTCGCCACACGGAGGGCCCGGGTTCGAATTCCGGCGCGTCGGAAACATTTCGACACGTTTCCTCTACAACTGTTGTCCTGTTCACTACGCTAGCAAATAGGTACCTGGGTGTTGTTGACTGGTTTGGGTCGAATCCTGGGGGACAGAATTAAGGACCCCAATGGAAATAAGTTAGACAGTCTCGATGGACGCACTGACTTTCTTGGTTATCCTGGGTGGCTAACCATCCGGGAGTTAAAAATCCGAACGAAATCTTATCTTATCTTTTAACCCTAAGCAATGATGTAATCTTGTGATAAACATTATTGTAAACAGTAACAATAAAGCACCAATGTGTTATTACAAGACAGGTTATGGTTGCATTGCATTGTTGTACATTCAGTAGAATGGAGTTATTTTGTGAGGTAGTGTATTTAAAAAATAATAAGTTAGATTTGGGTTTAGGTTTTTAACATTTATCTCTGTGATAGAATTTGTGGAGAAGAAAACATTTAAGATAGTACAATTTATAAGGTTCTGTTATTCAGTATTTATTTGGTTTTGGGTGTGAGTAAATGTGATCTTTGGAGAGAAAGAGACTTGAATTTATAAACAGGTAGTGTTTATTTTATATTTACAGGTAATGAATTCAGATTTTAGGGCCCCTTTTTGTGCAATGAGTTTTTGCATAGCTGTGGTGGTGATGGACACGAGGAAACATCAAAGAAGTGATCTGTGCCTTGTGTTATGGTCATGGAGATTCTCTGAGGTTGGCAAGGAGATGTTTGAGGGGGAGGTTAATATCAGAGTTAACGTGTTCTATGGATGTAATAGGTGCAGTAATAAGTATGGATGTGTGTATGGTGAGTAAGGTTAAGTGTATTGAATATTGGTGTGGAAAGTGTGCTGCCTGTAGTGAGAATTTGTTACATTCTAACTGCAGCCTTTTGTTGGGTAATTAATTTGTTTCCGGTGGTCTGAAGAATGGTTAATTGTTGTGTGCCCCATGCACAAAATTCCAAGTAGTGAGATAGGTGGGATAAATAAGAGGAGTGATTATCTTTCAGGGCCAGGAGGAGCTGATGTGGAGCATTAGCTACCGTGATCTTCGAATAGTACGCCTACAGTCTTGGAAATTTTTCTATAGAAATTTGTTGTTTTATTATATGTGTTTGAAACTTTGAGTCTATTATCAAGGTGGGATTCCTAGGAATTTTCCCTCTGTTTGCTTTGTGTTAGGTTATCTGTTTATCCGTTATGTTAAGAGGTTCACTACATCTGTTGGCTCTGTTACGAAACTGATTGAAGTAGGTTTTGTCAATTGTTTAGTGTAAAGCGTAAGTAAGTTTGTTTAGTCCTCATTCCAGGTAGATATTTTCTGTAATTCGGTATTTACAGTATTGGCTAGCGTGACTGGGCGCGGGTGGGAGAAGACGTTATGTGGTGTCATCTGCCAAATAGTGTGGGGTTTTGCGTAATTGCGAGCATTGGTAGGTCATTTATGTATAGGAGAATGGAGAAGAGGGCTAAGGACACTTCCCTGTGGGACCACCAACTGTAATTGGTTTGTGCGGAAGAGTTGCCCCATTTGCGTACACAATTTTGGCTTCCCCCTGTTGTGGAGGTTATGATCTTGAGGTTAGTTTAGGGAGTGCCTCTTTACCCATAGTGTGGACAATTTTAGTAGTGCAATGTCATGGTCAACTGTATCACAACAAAGCTTTACGTAAGTACAATGTAAGAATCCCCACAGTGGAGATTCTTTTTTCTCTATTGCAGTCGCCTATTATAGATGATTCTAGCATGTGTATTAAATAGCATAAGAGTAGTTATTTTTATTAGGCCTGAATTCAAAATGGCAGGGAGTTGAGTACCTTTGAGGGAGATAGGTTGGGTAGGAGTAGATTAGTATTTATGAATTAATTTGTTCGAAGACTTGGAGGGGTGAAGTAGGATATTGGCTATTAGTTATTCAACTCTGTTTGGTCTCTCTTTGTGGATCGGGGGTGACCCTTGCTATTTTGAGGGTACTGTAGGGAAAGGGTGGAGGGATTCAATGGATTTTTTAAAGAAGTGTTGCAATGATTGGTGATAGCACTTGTGACACTTTTTTTGTATATAAAGGGTGTGTGCTAAGGTATTTAAATCTCCTGCCTTGTTTTTTATTGTGTTGATAATGAGGGAGACTTCGTAAGGGTTAGTCGGAGCTTCAGAACAGTCGTTGTTCGGGTTAGTTGCCAGTGGGTAGTCATGTGGTGGGTGGTATCTGAGTCTTGGGATTTTATTGGCCTAAGGTTTTTTGTCCTATAGTGGAGAAGGAATCATTCGAGTCTGTTTGCTGTTTCTGTTGGTGGGAGTTGGGGTTCATATGATTTTGCTAATTTGAATTTCTCTATTTTCGGGTTTATTTTTTTTGTTCCCAGAATTTCTGATAGGGTTTTCCAGGTCTTTTTTATATCACCTCGTAAGTTGGATAATCTGTTCTCATAATACAATTTTTTTTTCCCTTCTTCTCAGGCTGGTTAGGATTGACGAGTAACGTTTTGTTTGGTTTTCTGGTTATGTGACCCATTCTGTACTGTTTTTCATAGAGGTGTTTTGTATTTATGGATTTGAGAATGCTGGGTGTTAGCCCGGGGCTGTTTTAGTCCCCTTAGCTGTCACTGTTTAGTTTTTTTAGGGCAGTGCTTTTTATAGAGGTATTTGGGCTTTTTTAGAAAAATTTTTAAAACATTCGTCAATTTTCTGTATAGATTTCTAGCTCAGTGTGCCAGACAATGTTTGCTACTGCTGTTGTGAAGTTATTAATGGCTGCATCATTGTGAAGTCTGAAGGGGACTTTAGTAGTGTCTTTGGGTAATTTACCAAGAGTTGTTATGAGGAAAGTAGGGTAGTGGTCTGTGGTATTATCTGTAATTATGCCTGATTTTAAAGGGGATAGGGTGTTGGTCCAGATGTGGTCAAGTAGGGAAACACTAGTTTACCTGGAGTTTACCTGGAGAGAGTTCGGGGGTCAACGCCCCGCGGCCCCGGTCTGTGACCAGGCCTCCTGGTGGATCAGAGCCTGATCAACCAGGCTGTTGCTGCTGGCTGCACACAAACCAACGTACGAGCCACAGCCCGGCTGATCAGGAACCGACTTTAGGTGCTTGTCCAGTGCCACTTGAAGCCCCAGGGGTCTGTTGATAATCCCCTTTGTGTGCGGGGGCGTTAAACGTCTGGGGCCCCCTGACACTTTTGTATGGCCCCTCTTAACGGAGTGACCCCCCTGCTTTTCTTTGGGGGGGAGGTGCATGTCCCCAAGTTTTTTTTCTTTCGTAGTGAGTGATTTTCAGTGCAATTTTGGTACTGTCCCTCTAGGATTTTCCAGGTTATAAAAATCATGTATTCTCCCGCCTGTTTCCAGGGAATACAGGTTCGGAACCTCATGCGCCCCCAGTAATGGGTGTTTTTTTCCCGTTTGTGTGTGGAAAGGGTTCTCTGACTTTTCTGGGTCGCAATTTCCCTGCCTTGAACGGTGCTGTTAGTTGCAGCATTTCCCCTAGATAGAAAAGTGCCCGGGGTGCATCATGGGGCGGGCATCCCTTTTTTTTGAAGGGTTCTTTTTTCCACCCTGTCATTTTTTTTAGCAATGCGGTACAATGTTTGGGCCTTGAAGGTGAGATCCCCCAACATGATCACCCCGGGCTTTGGTTGGTGTTTCGCTCTATTTTGGGCCGAATTTTTTTTGTATTGGAAAAATTTAATTTCCTTTTGTTTACCTTTTGATAATTGAAATTTCTCATCGTGAACTTTTATTGTTTTCTGCGCCCACTGAAAGATTTTGGTTGATTCCCCCTGGGCCTTGCATGTCTGCAATGGAAACATGTCATGCAGATTCGGGTGTCATCTGCAAAGGAGAACGGTGCTGGGCTGACATCCTTGTCATGTCGGATATGAGGATGAGGAACAAAATGGGGCGGTACTGTGCCCTTTTGGAACAAGCTTTTCCCCGTAGCTGCCTCGGACTTTACTTGTTGACGATACCCCCTTGTTTGTTAGTAAAATTTAGATCCCTCGACGACTTTTCCTGTTATTCCCTTTTGCACGCATTTTGTGCGCTTTACGCCTGGTCACACTTGTCGAAGGCTTTTTCAAATCTGTTATATTACATCTGCATTCTTTTTTTTTTCTAGGCATTTGGACCTTGTTGTAGCGATCCCAATAGTTTAGACAGAAGGGCGACCTGTTCTAAACCCATGTTGGGCCCGGGTGTGTAAATGATGGGTTTTTAGATGGGTGGTGATCTTGCTTCTTAGGACCCTTTCAAAGATTTTTATGATATGGGATGTTAGTGCTATTGGTCTGTAGTTCTTTGCTGTTGCACTACTGCCCCCTTTGTGGAGTGGGGCTATGTCTGTTGGTTTAAGTAACTGTGGTACGACCCCCATGTCCATGCTCCCCTCTCCATAGGATGGAAAGGCTGGTTGATAGGGGCTTCTTGCAGTTCTTGATGAACACGGAGTTCCATGAGTCTGGCCCTGGGGCAGAGTGCATGGGCATGTCATTTATCGCCTGTTCGAAGTCATTTGGAGTCAGGATAACATCGGATAGACTTGTGTTAATCAAATTTTGTGGCTCTCTCATAAAAAATTCATTTTGACCTTCGACTCTCAGTCTGGTTAGCAGCTTGCTAAAAACTGAGTCATATTGGGACTTGAGTAGCTCACTCATTTCCTTGCTGTCATCTGTGTAGGACCCATCTTGTTTAAGTAGGGGCCAAATACTGGATGTTGTTCTCGACTTTGATTTGGCATAGGAGAAGAAATACTTTGGGTTTCTTTCGATTTCATTTATGGCTTTTAGTTCTTCCCGCGATTCCTGACTCTTAACCCTTTGAGGGTTTTGGTCGTACTAGTACGTTTTACGCGTAGGGGTTTTTGACGTACTAGTACTCATAAATTCTAGCGGCCTCAAATCTAGTGGGAGAAAGCTGGTAGGCCTTCATGTGAAAGAATGGGTCTATGTGGTCAGTGTGCACAGTCTAAAAAAAATCCTGCAGCACACAGTGCATAATGAGAAAAAAAAACTTTGACCATTTTTTTTTAATAAATCAGCGACTTTGCAGTGTATTTTCGTATGGTATTTATTGTTGTATTCTAGTTTTCTTGGTCTCATTTTATAGAATGGAAGACGTATTACAGAAATTGAGATGATTTTGACTGGTTTTACAATGAAAGGTGCCCTGAAATTGAGCTCAAAGTAGCAGAAATGTTCGATTTTTACCAAACTTCAAAAGTAAACAAATGTGCCAAAGCGTGCAATACACGTCAATGGTGAGTTAATATTCTTTTCTTGCACCAATAATATTTATCATTTTTTACACTAATGCAGTGTCTGCAAAACTAAATCTTTATTTTTTTTTGGGGTAAAAAATTTAAAAAGTGGAAAGCAAAAGGTATAAGGGGGCCCCTTTGGACGGACTAATGACAGAGGAAATGTCATTTTAGTGCCGGGAAAATGTTTTTCTTTTTATTTTGGACCCTATTCGGAAAAAATTGGGCATCTTTTGAAATTTGGTGTAAAATTGGCAAAATTGCAAAATTTGCCCACTGTATGGATTTTAATTTTATAAATGGGGGGTTTCTTGCACCCATTCATAAAAAAAATGGATTTCTAGCGAAATTTCATGTTTTTTGTCGACTAGTACAGTAAAAATTGGCTGAAAATGGGGTCAAAGTGGGCAAAATCGCCGATGCGTAAATATCGGGGAAAACCGCTAAACTTTGCGAGAGCATAACCCCGTAATTTTCTATAAAATTTAAAAACTTTTGGTGTCTTTATGTGGGGAAAAGATTCTCTATCTTTTCAAAAGAAAAAAAATTTTTTTTTTTTTTTTTTAAATTTGGGGCCCCCCCCGAAAAACGAGTTTCGGAGGGGGCCTGCGACCCTCAAAGGGTTAAAGGATTCCTTTAGTTTAGTTCGTGCTTGTATTTTTTGGCCGTGTCTGGGTTTCCCAGTTTCCCTGGAAGATTTTTGGGGGGTCAACGCCCCCGCGGCCGGTCGTGACCAGGCTTGGGGATCATGCCTGATCACCGGTGTTTGGGCTGCACGAAAACCCAACGTCGAGCCACACCCCGGGTGATCAGGAACTGTTTTAAAGGTGCTTGTCCAGTGCCAGCTTGAAACTGCCGGGGTCTTTTGGTAATCCCCTTTTGTGTGCTGGGGGGCAGTTTAAAACAGTCTGGGGCCCCTGACACTTATTGTTTGGTCTCTTAACGTGCTAGTGACCCCCTGTTTTTTCTTTGGGGGGGAGGGTGCATCGTTTTGCCAAATCTTTTTCTTTGTAGTGAGTGATTTTTGTGTCAAGCGGTACTAGTCCCTCTAGGGTTTTCCCGGTGTTTAATATGATCTTCCCTCCCGGTTCAGGGAAAACAGGTTTAGAAACCTCAACGCTCCCCGTAATTGAGGGTTTTTCTCCCTTATGGCGCCCTGGGAAAATTCTCTGTACATTTTTAGGGCGGCAAAATTTCACCTGCCTTAAAGGTGCTGTTGAGTGCAGCAATATTCCAGCCCCAGATAGAAAAGTGACCCGAAGAGTGTCATCATGGGGTTGGGCCCCCCTTTTTGAAGGTTTCATTTCCTCCTGTCATATTTCTAGCAATGCATTGATACAATGTTTTGGTCTTTAAAGGGGAGATCCCCCGAATAAACACCCCAGGCTTTGACGTTGGTGTTTTTGCTTATTTCGGGCCAGAAATTTTTTTTGTACTCTGTGAAGATTTAATTTCCTCTGTTTTCCCTATCTAGTAATTGAAATTTTATCGTTTTTAAAATTTATATTGTTTTCTCGCCCCCTGAAAGATTGGTTTTATGTGCCTGAGCCTTGCAGTGTTGCAATGGAAGACATGTCATGCAGATTTGGGTGCATCTGCAAAGGAAAAACACGGGGCTGTGGGGGAATCCTTGTCTATGTCGGGTATGAGGAGGGGCAAGATGGGAGCTGTACTGTGCCCTTTTGGAACAGAGCTTTTCCCGTAGTGCCTGGCTTTACTTTTGTTGCGCTTCTCTCTGTGTTTTGTTAGTGAGGAAATTTTTGATCCATCGACCGACTTTTCCTGTTATTCCTTTAGTGCGCATTTTGTGCGCTATTACCCCAGGGGTCAAAACTTGTCGAAGGCTTTTGCAAAAGTCTGTATATATTACATCTGCATTCTTTTTGCCCTTCTAGTGCATTTAGGACCTTGTCGTTGTGATCCGGGTAGCTGAGACAGACCAGGAGCGACCTGTTCTAAAACCCATGTTGCCTGGGTTGTGTAACTGATGGGTTTCTAGATGGGTGGTGATCTTGCTTCTTAGGACCCTTTCAAAGATTTTTATGATATGGGATGTTAGTGCTATTGGTCTGTAGTTCTTTGCTGTTGCTTTACTGCCCCCTTTGTGGAGTGGGGCTATGTCTGTTGTTTTTAGTAACTGAGGGACGACCCCCGTGTCCATGCTCCCTCTCCATGGATGGAAAAGGCTCGTGATAGGGGTTCTTGCAGTTCTTGATGAACACAGGTTCATGAGTCTGGCCCCGGGCAGAGTGCATGGGCATGTCATTTATCCCTGTTCGAAGTCATTTGGCGTCAGGATAACATCGGATAGGCTTGTGTTAATCAAATTTTGTGGCTCTCTCATAAAAAATTCATTTTGATCTTCGACTCTCTGTCTGGTTAGCGGCTTGCTAAAAACTGAGTCATATTGGGACTTGAGTAGCTCACTCCTTTCCTTGCTGGCATCTGTGTAGGACCCATCTTGTTTTAAGTAGGGGCCCCAAAACTGGGCGTTGTTCTCGATTTTGATTTGGCATAGGAGAAGAAATACTTTGGGTTTCTTTCGATTTCATTTATAGCTTTTAGTTCTTCCCGCGATTCCTGACTCCTAAAGGATTTTTTTTTGCTTAAGTTCGATGCTTGCTATTTTTCTTGACCAGTGTCTCCCTGCGCATTTCAGATATATTGAACTCTTTTAGCGCTCTGTTATTCTTTTCCGTCGCCTTTAAAGGGAGCGCCTGTCTCTTTCTATTTTACATCTACTCCTCCTTTTTCTTAGAGGAATAGCCTTGTGCATACATCGAGTGCCACCGAGTTAATCTGTTTTTAGGCATAAGTTTGGGTCTGTGTTGCTTAGTATACTTCCCAGCTTATATCGGTTAGGACTTGGTTTACTTGGTCCCACTTTATGTTTTTGATTATGGTGACATTTCTTATCAAATCATCATTGTTATTTAATATGAGGTCTAGTGTATTCTCCAGTCTAGTAGGCTTATTATTTGCTGGTTTAAATTGAAATTTTTTGGGAGAGATTTAAAAGCTCGTGTGAGTGTGAGTTTTCATCAGAGCTGCCTCCTGGTGTTATTACTGCAACAATATTATTTGCTATATTTCCTCCATTTTAGGTGCCTTAAGTTGAAATCCCCCCGGAGCAAGATGTTGGGTGCAGGAGCGGAAGATTTTCCAGACAGTAGTCAATTTTTAACAGTGTTCCCCGGGAAA